>PISX010002355.1:132803-163342 GCA_004024625.1 Mellivora capensis | reverse complement strand
AACAGCGATCACTTTGTCGTGTCACAGATTCCGCGGTCAGGAATTCAAACGGGATGAGAGGGGACAGCCTGTCTCTGCTCCATCATGTCTGGGGCCTCAACTGGGATGACATAATGCTCATGGGGTGACTCACATGGCTGGGTGCCACTGTCATCCAGAAGCTTCTTTGTCTATGTGTCTGGAACAGGAGCCAGGGTGACCCAACACGGAGCCCAGTCCTGACTGGGGACCCGACACCCTAGTCTCTCCATGTGGCTCCCGGCTTCTGAGTGGGACAGTCCCCAGACCCAGCGTTTTTAGAGACTGAGCAAGGAGCTACGGGATTCCTCCTGGCCTGGCCTCGGACGTCACACAGGGTCACTGTCACCAAGGCTCCATCCACGCCTTCCGACGGGGATGAACATTGCTTCTTAGAGGGGGAAAACAATGCTACTCTTTTCACATACAAAACATAGATGATCAATCGGTAGATGGATCGATTGATGGACAGATCAGTAGAACATGGACATATACAGCATATCTTTAGTACTAAAATTTCATAGCTTGGGGGGGGCACTTCTAGGAAGAGAAAATGAGTAAACAGGCTCCTTAGAAGATAATCATGGAAAAAAGTTGGGGCAGCGCTGCTCTGGGCTTCTGTCTGCAGCAGCCACAGCCCATCGAGACACAAGAGGTGGGGACATACCCCCAACTCTTAATAAAAGGAGTGTCAAGAAATTTGCAGCCCCATGTTGGAACTGCCACATGGAAGAATTTTTTTTTAAGATTTATTTATTTATTTGAGAGAAAGAGAACCCTCAAGGGCAGAGCAGAGGGACAGAGCAGCAGAGGGGGAGGGATAGGAGAAGCAGACTCCCCACTGAGTGGGGGGTACCATGCAGGTCTCTAGCGTAGGACCCTGAGATCATGACCTGAGCCAAAACCATGAGTCAGATGCCTAACTAGCTACGCCCCCCAGATGCCTCTGGAAGAATATTAATCTAGTGTCTTCAGGTCACATTAAAGAACGAGAGGAGCCCGGAAGGGCTGAGGCCCCCAGCCCCAGTCATAAGGCCTGGGAACAGACTTGGATCTGCCCCGGAACCAGCCTGGGGCTCGTCCACACGGCGTCCCTGCAAGCCCATCTGTGTACTTGAAAGGTCAGTTCCCAAGCCTGCTGGGCACCATATGGCCCCAGGTGTAAACACGAGGCAGACGCGACGACGTCCTGCCATTTCTCTGCCGTACTCACAGGTCACAGACTACACCCATCAATCTCATGAACTTGTGAATGTGTTTTTTTGGGATCACGATATTATTTTTTAAATAGAGTTTGTTGCCTACACAAAAACACAAAAAAATTCACTTCTGGTTTCTCTTTTAAAAAGCAGAAATGCTGAAAAACAGTGGGTCCTGCATGGCCACCAAAGTGTCTAAGACCTTCCAGTGGCCCCTAAGGCTTCCAGAACACTATGAAAGCTCACAGACTAGAAAGAAATAAAATTGTCCCTTTGTGCAAATGACATAATTATGTAGAAAATACTAAGGATTTTACACACACACACAAAAAATACCTACTGCTGGAACTAAAAAATGAGTTTAATTAGCTACAGGAAAAAAAGATCAATACAGACGCACATACACATATACACACACAAACATACACACACATGTACACACACACACACACAGAGTCCTATTTCTATACTAGCAACGAGCCTGTAGAAACTGAATTGAAACACATGGTGCTAGTCACAGCTGCTGGACAAGAAGAAGAAACACGGGCTGCAGATCTAACAGAATATATGCAGCATCCATGTACTGAAATTTACAAAAGTCTGGTGACCAAAGACAAGGACGATTTAAACAAATCGCGAGAGGTACCACATTATCGACACAGGAGAGATGTCAGTTCTCCCAATGTCGGTCTGTAAGTTTAACATGATTCCTATCAAAATCCCAGCAAGATTGTCTTGGTAGATATAGACAAGCTTACTCTAACATTTACATGGAAAGGTGACGAAACTAGAGTACTTAAAAATGAGTTTGAGAAAGAATAAAGTACATCACAAGCTTCTCTCTTGTCCGGCGTTGTGTTTCCTACATCCCCCCTGTGTGTGTTTTATCACATGGTCCGTATGTGCCTCTGGGGCTGAATTTCTCCTTCGGCGGAGTCCTGGACCAGTGCCAGCTCTCCCGGAAGGTGTCACGAGGGGCCCTCCCCTAATAGAAGCCATGCCAGAGCTCGGGTTCCAAGCCTGGCCTCCCTGCCTATAAATGCAGCACTGAGGAGCTTGAGTGTTTTCTGGAAACTGGCATCACTGGCTTTGCATGGTGGAGACGAGAGCCCTGGTCTAGATGCGAGGAGCTGAGTGGAGCTGGGGACATGTGCTCGTGACAGACCATGTTCCTCCCTGCACACTTCCGGAAGGCCATTGACAAGCATTCAAAACCACCTGAGTCCTTTCCGAGACTGGTGTGCCCCATGGTGGCTGTGGCAACCTGCCATCCCAGTGTGGGGGAGTATCTCTTCACCTCTGTGTCCTGTGCCCTGTCGTGGGAAAACTACGTCAGCATCTCCCGTGGAAAGCACCGGCTGTTGACATGTGACTTCAACCAGACTCCCACGGAAGTGGACCGTCCGTGAGCTCCATACGCAGGAGGCCCTCCAGTGTGCGGAATTCCAGGAGTGATATTTGGGGCATGTGGAGGCATGTGCCTCTTCCCACTACTGCTCCAATCCACCCCAGAGCTTTAACCTAAAGTTTCTCAGTCGTGGCTGGCCCAGGCCGAGATGTGCTGAGCCCGGCTATACACTCCCTGGTCTCAGGGTCACAAGTGAAGTTGAAGCCCTGCAAGCCCAAGGACTGAGGCAGTGAGGGCCGAGTCCTTGGGGAGCCTCCTGGCTGCAGAAAGGAGGTGGTTATTGCCCTGGGGGAACACTGAACCCGGAAGCTTTTGTGGCAAGAAATTCTTGCCCTTGGGAGGTAGGCATGAGGGCAAGGAGCTAGGGGATCAGGGGTGGAGAAAGGAGGACCCCCCTAGCATAAGCCCAGGAGACTCGTCCTTCCTGCACCTGAGGACTAGGAGCGAATGTCCTCTGAGAACCAGGATTCTCCCTCGAGACACAGGAACCATACCCCCAAGAAGACCTGGGTCCCTCCAGAATCCAGGCACGGCAGCTCCCCCTGCCCTGGAGTCTGGAGTCTGAACGTCTCTCTTGTCCAATCTGAAGGGCTACGTTCCCAGACAGGGCCTTCCTGGGGACGGTGCACTACATTGTGGATTATCTTCCTTAGGCTTAATTCCTCCACAGCCCCTCGGAGGCCTGTTCACCCAGAGGATGGCAGCCACCAATGTCAGGAACAGGGGAAGCTTCAGGAAGACCAGGAGCAAGAAGTGGACACTGCTGAGCAAGGACCTGCGGGGGGGACATAGGGACAAGAAATGACTGCCTCCTCAGGGGGAGGCCCAGGACCCTTCTCTCCCAGCCTGCTCCTGCGCCCTGACCCTAGAGCCCTCATAACTCAGGATCAAACCTGGAAAAGACGTGCCTGGGCAGCCCCTCTCTGGGGCCCCATCACCTCCCCTCCTTTGACTATGCACTACTCCTGGGAATTCTGTTAAAGAGAGGTGATGGGGCAAAGAGAAGAGGGGCCCGGCACTGCCTGCTTTCCAGAAGCTTCCTCTCTGTCCCTTCCTCTCACATTTCTCCACCCTCACTTTAAAGCCCTGACCCTTATCCTTGGCCCTACAGGGCCTGAGAGCAACATGGTAGCCCTTTCTGGGTATCTTTGGGAGGAGGAAAATAGACTGGAGCCAGCCCATCTCTCTCCATACCCCCACAAGAAGCACCTGGATCTCTGGTTCAGCAAAGACCTTTGGAGGTAAGCCCGAGTTAGGGCCCCAGAACCAGAAGCTGGAGTCCAGAACCAGGTGGGGAAGGAGAGGGGGAGAGGTGGACATGGGAAGAGCCGCATGTCCACGTGAGCCAGCCTCCTGTTCCCCTGCAGCTGCTGCATGGGGGAGAACGTTCCCAAAACAAGTGATACTTTCCACATGAAATCCCCATGCAGCCACTGAGAATGTAAACATCATGACCCAAACTGAAGTAAACCCAGCAGAGAGGTAAAAAGCTCATGGTGTGTTGCCAGGCCCCACCCCAAGGGTCCCATAAGGCTGCTGAACCCCGTGTTCTGTGGTCTCTAGGCTGTGGGCCCTTACCCTGAGCAGCAGGTCATCGGCTTCTCTGTACTGAGGTTCTGCTTGGTGCTCAGCCCCGGAAAGGCAGCAGGTACAGCTTGACATGTGGTCCTCCCTGTGGTTTTACTTGGTGCTGGAGACAAATCACACATCAGGGCTGCTCTCTCCCCAGCCATCCACTACGTGCCCGTTTGGACCCCACGTTACGCACGATGGCCCACTGGAAGAAGGGAATTGAGAGATGCTCTCAAGCTAGCATCAGGCCACTTCCAGGATGGCGTGAGCCACTCAGGGACCAAATGAGACTTTTCCAGAACTGGTCAAATGAGCCACCTCTAGTAAGTGCCAGATATTTCTTTCCATCCCAATTCTGACTCTGCCTAGGGAGAGAGCAGTGATCCTCCAGAGGCTTCTCCAGCCGAGGAGGAGCCTAGAGGGAGGAGGAACAGGGGCAAGCCTGGAGAAGATGGCCCCGCCTGTGGCCCAGGAGCCTCAGAGAGACTGTAGGAGGGGGCTCACAGCACCTTCAGATGGAAACTAAGGCCACTTTAACACCCTGCTAGGGAGGAGCTAAGTCTCAGGTGTCCAGGCTATTGGTGTGACCAGTGTCTCTGCCCCAACCTCATGATTGCCCCCAAAAAGCAAGCCTCCCAGAGGCTTCGCCCTCTTAGTACTCCCAGGACAGGCTCTGTTTCATCCAACTACAGTCCTTGACATCTTGGCCACTGGGGATTCACTGATGTATGTGGCACCATCCCTGCCCTCACACAGAGCAGAGGCATCTAAGTCGATGGGTTCGAATCAATAGAGATCGGGCAGAGGGGCAGCCCACCATCAGATACAGCGAGAGCACAGACCTCAGGGGCCATCCAGGCAAGCAGAAAGGAGAGAAATGAGGAATGGTGACACCTAGAGGAGGCCACGGGGATTAGGAGATATTTTTAGAACAGGAGAGAACCCGGCATGTAGTTCTGGGCTGAGGGGAAGAGAAAGTATGGATAATTGATGGAGGAAGATACAGATGAGCAAGGAGGGAATGTGTCTCCAGGAGATGGGGAGGCAAGGAACTCCAGGGTGAGGAGCCAGCCTCAAGATGATTGTTCTCCAACAGGGGGAGGGAAACCACCCTCAACCTAGAAGGGAAAGGGGGAAGAATGAATTAGGCATCACAGAAGTTTGAGGGGAAGAAGAAAAGAAACTGAGAGAGTTCACGTCTGATATTCCGTGTGCCCTTGGTAAGGTAGAAGAATGGGAGAGTCATATTAGAGACCATGAACTTGTAGGGACACCCATACTCACCGGCTGTGACTTCTCCAGCGCTACTGCCCCAGATAGATTTTAGGTGGGAGATCGATTTGCCCTAGATTGCCTAGGATCTTACCCAGTTTTAGCACTGAAAGCCCCATGAGAAACTTCTCAGTCCTAGGCAAACCCCAATGGTTGCTCACCCTAATTTTAAGATGGATCCAGGGATGACGGTTTTGAGAGGTGGGTAGAGAAATGGTGCCTGATAAGTGAAGAAAATGTAGTCCTCCTTGAGAGTTGGGCCTGGTTTAGGAAGGAAGTGAGATCAGGGCAGGGGAGGGGTAGGCAATAAATGGGGAGAGAATGGAGAGAGGGATCCAAGGGCTGGAAACATAAGTGAGATTGTGAATAGGGCCAGCGGGGGTGAGGGCATGGGAAGGTTGATACACAGAAAGTTGTCTGAAAGTACAGTGCCTGCAGGTAGGGTTCTGGACATGGACCAGTTTGGGGTGACAGCAAGATATGCAATGTTGCCATGGAGTGGCTGGAGAGTGGCAATGCAGGTCACCGCAGTTGAGAAGGTCCTGGAAGCTGAGACAAGTTATTTGTTAAAAACCCCCAAGACAATGATAGGGATTAGGGGTGTCGGGGAGTAACCTAGAAGCCAATGGAAAGTCATGCCAAGGAGAAGTAGAGGATGCATGTGGCCATGTGACACAAATGTTAAAGGAGCCGGTAGGATAGTAATAGGTTGTGGTGGGGGACTGGGAGAATTTGAACATAGCTTCACCACCCTATAACACATGGGGGTAGGAAAAAGAGCAGCTTCCACTCAAGAGGCCTATTTCTTGAAATGAGAGGAGTGAGGCCAATTTCAGGACAATATAGTCGAGAGAATATTCTAAGAGTAAGCTGAAGATGTATGTATGAAGAATTTATTTCCTTTGGTACAGGTTTCCAAAGAGCATGGTGGAGATAGTCTTGGTCCAGCATGGAGGGGCCTCCCGCAGTGGAGTGAGGTCCTGGCCCTATGAGAATGAGGGTACCTTCAGCCACACACCCCTACCCATGCCAAGGCTAAAAAGACAGCTGCCTCTCACCCTGCCCTCATCATAGGCTCTTCCCAACACTATTGGGATGAGGACTAAATGAGACCCAGAGACAAGACCCATTAGCTCTGCTGGTGGAGTGAGAGGATCCCTTACCTGTGGAAACAAACACGTTAACGTGGAATGAAGGGTCATGTGACCACACATCCAGGATCCATACTGTCTGAATTCTACACCAGTAGGATCCAGCATCGTCTGCAGTGAGGTTCTCCATAGTCACTATAAAGGTGAGGTGATCAGCATGGTCTCTGATGGACACACGCCCACTCCTCTCTTCTTTCTCTTCTCCCTTGGTCTCCACGATCTTCTCACATGTTGTGTCATACTGTCCTCGGCACCAGTATTTGTTATACCTCTGGTATACCTCCTCGTACTGACATTGCACACACAGAGAGCCCCCCAAGGTGCCCGTCACAGAGCTGGGGCCCGTCAGGGACAAAGATCCTGGAAGACACAAGCCACATCCCAGGACTCCATCTCAGTGGCCCCCTATAGCAGTTGTCTGCCTGAAGCCCAAGGGTAAAGTTGCCAGGGAGGTGTAGACAATTCTGGGCTCAGAGATGGGGGCCTGGAGGGACATCAGAGCTTAGACTTAAGCCAGAGGGTAGGAGAAAGAGCTTCCACTCAAGAAGCCTATTTCTTGAAATGAGAAGAGAAGGTTAATTTCAGGACAGTATAGTAGAGGGAATATTCTGTGAATAAGCTAAAGATGTATGAAGAATTTATTTCCTTTGGCACAGGTTTCCAAAGGGCATGGTGGAGATAGTCTTGGTTCAGCATGGAAGGGCCTCCCAGACAATGGAGTGAGGCCCCGGCCCTGTGAGAGTGAGAGAGCCTTCAGCTACACACCCACACCCATGCCAAGGATGAGGAGACAGTGGGGAGTCACCTCTCTCCCTGCCCTCATCATAGGCTCTTCCCAACACCACTGGGTCTGAGGACTAGAGAAGACCCAGAGACACTCTTCAGCATGACACTCAACCTTGTCTCCATGTTCAGTCATATCCCCTAAGATCTACTGGTGGAGTGAGAGGATCTCTTACCTGTGGAAACAAACACGTTAACATGGAATGAAGGGTCATGTGACCACACATCCAGGACCCATACTGTCTGAATTCTACACCAGTAGGATCCAGCATCGTCTGCAGTGAGGTTCTCCATGGTCACTATAAAGGTGAGGTTATCAGCATGGTCTCTGATGGACACACGCCCACTCCTCTCTTCTTTCTCTTCTCCCTTGGTCTCCACGATCTTCTCACATGTTGCGTCATACTGTCCTCGGCACCAGTATTTGCTATACCTCTGGTATACCTCCTCGTACTGACATTGCACACTCAGAGAGCCACCCAAGGTGCCCGTCACAGAGCTGGGGCCCGTCAGAGACAAAGAGCCTGGAAGACACAAGCCACATCCAGGACTCCATCTCAAAGGCCCCCTATAGCAGCTGTCTGCCTGAAGCCCAAGGGGAAAGTTGCCAGGAAGGTTCTGGGCTCAGGGATGTGGGCCTGGAGGGACATCTAAGCTTAAAACCTAAGCCAGAGAGTCTGGAGACTGGGGCCAGCAAGAGAGGTAGAGATCTGTGCCCTGTGAGCCTAGAAACACTGAGTAGCCACACAAGGATCCTGGCCCTTGGGGACAGGGAGAATGAGAACAAAGCTGGAACAGAGAGGGGAGCTAAGCCAGGAGCTGGAATGGGAAAGAAAAAAAAAAAAAAAGAACCAAAATTTCAGTCTCTACAAGTGACTCCTAAGCTTTTATCAGGACCCAGGAGGAAGTCTAGCTGTAAATGGACATGAAGCTGAACCTGTGGCCTCGGAGAGATCAGCCAGTCCACATGAAAGTGTGGGAAGAAGTTTCCGTCCCTAGTTTACCTGCACCCAAGTGAGGGCATTTGGCAATTTTATCAGTTAAGCAAGCAGATGTGAGGAAGCCGTGATATGCTGGTAAACCAGCTCTGGGCAGGGAGCAAGGCAGGGTGCAGGGGAGTCAAGGAGAAGCCATGGTTCATAGCGTTTCCCAGTTTCTGTGGTGTAAACACACTCACTATGACTAATTTCATGCTAACAATATGCTGTCACTGGTTGTAGGGTTGGGAAAATAAGTCCGTGATCAGCTCTTGTGAGTGGGTGCAAGCCGGCTCCAGCCACTGCTGCTTTGGTGCCCATTTCCTTAATTACAGTGATTCAGAAAAAGTCCATCATCAAGAGGAAGAAGAAGAAGAAGAAGAGGAGGGGGAGGGGGAGGGGGAAGAGGGAGGAGGAGAAAAAAAAGGAAAAAAAGAAAATATCCATTATCATTTTCATCCTCATTTAAGACATTTTGAGCACCTCCCATGTGTAAAGAGATACATCTCTTAAATGTCTTTCTGAGTCTAAGATCTCAGTTATGAGGGCCCCAGGGGACCTTGAAGCCCATCCCATCCACTCTCCTGTGTTACTGAGAAGAAAATTACGTTTTGGCCAGTGTCACCCAACTGGTCTTCTTTCTTTAAACCTCTGTCTTTTCCACCCACTATTCTGGGACAGTCCATCATTATGTTGGGCAGGTTCTATGTCTCACCCAACATAAAAATTATTCTACAAACATGAAGAATACCACCTAATTTTTACCCTGAATTTACTTCCCACAGAGAACGGTCTCTCATGCATGTTGAATGTCTTTTTTTAAAGACTATCTCTTCCAAAACGATTATATTTACCTGACTGCACAACACCTTGTTTTGTAGGGGTTTAAGATGCATCCTGAGGGTGCCTTTTTGGACCCTTCTTTATTCCTGCTAAGAAACCTTTCCAACCCCTTTAAACTAAGTTCTGACACATTCTGAACTATTGCTAATTCCTGAACTTTCCATGATCTTTAAAGAGATCCACACTTTGCATAAGCTATTCTCTCTTTCCACTCACCAAACTCATTTATCCTTCAAGACCAAAGTCCAGTGAAGCCTTGATAAGGACTTGCATTGGGTCAAGAGCAGTGTTTGGGGCCCCTGTTGTGCAGCTCCACACCACATGAATAAATTTCTACAGAAAATTCTATGCTGTATCACAGTGATTTGACTCCCTCTTTCACCCATGAGTCCCTGAGTGCAGAAGTTGCTCTCCTGACACACAGCTGGTCCTGGCACACAGCTGGTGCTCAATAAGCATATGCAGGATCAGTAGATGAATGCTTCAGTGGATAGAAGAATGTACAGATGGGTGAATGGATGTGTCCTCCCTGTTTCTGCTGAGACTTCTCCTCTGGCTTAAACCCAGGACAGACATTCTGCCCACTGTTCCACCCCCTCCGATAACAAGTGCCCAAAACCCCAGCCTCACTCACCTGAGAGGCAGAGAAGGAGCAGAACTGGGGACAGCCACATGGTCCTGTCTCTCTGGCTGGTGTCCCCAGCAAATCCAGGTCCCCGCTGTAATCCACGTGTTTGCGACAGAGCCTGCGGTGTCCACTTTCTACTTGCTCAAGTTTCCTTTATGTTTCTGACTCTCACCTACTTCCTTTTTCAACTCCTAGCTACTTCCTAATTTGAAGCCCTACTTAGGAAAAAAGGAAGAGTGTCAAGAGATCAGAGAATGGACTAAGAACAAGAGAAATCTGCTGATTTTTCCTTCATTTAATGGCAATATAATGTTTGGATCATACCCCGAGTCTTCATGAAAGTTAGTCCCAAAATATGAAACCTCCAACAGAGGAGAGCCTTTGTCCCCATCTCTCATTCTTCTTCCTGTCCAAGGCTACTTGCTCAACCTAACCAGCTCTCCCTTCTCTCTGACTACATACTTTTGGGTCATAAAACACCCCACTTAAATATCTGGGGTGAGGACTCCCCATGACTCTCTCAGCCACTACCTCCATGTGGTTGATCTCATACCTCTTCCTCTAACCTAGTCTCTCTTCTGGACTCTGGACCCAACTTCTTGTGGGGAAGCTCCACCTGTTTTTACACCCTTAATCTAATTCAGTATAAAGGTGTTCGTGAAGGGCATAGATCCTGGAGTCATACAGATTTAAATCCCGCCTCCATCATGTACTAACCATGTGCCCTTGGGCATGTTGCTACATCACTCTTATCCCTAGCTTCTTCATCTATAAAATAGAGTAATAGTAACCATCCTCACCTCATAGGAAATAAAGGAGTGAACAAACGTAAAACACTTGGCACAGTGCCTGGAACATAGTAACTGCTCAGTAAACGTGAACTCTTTAGACTAGCCCTGGATCAGGACTAGCTTCTCATCTGGTCTGCCAAATAGCTATACACTCCCTCCAATTCAACTTAAACATCAGAAACATATTCTTCTCGGAAGACACAGTTATTGGCTTTGCCCAAATTATTTAAGTTTACAACAAAGCTGCGAGGCAGGTACCATTATCCCCACTTTATAGATAAGAAGTCAGAGGCACAGAGAGGTCCTGAAACCAGACATCAAATCAAGTCCATAAATCTAGTCTAGTTTGTTAACCGTAGGGATTTGGGGGGAAAGCTGTCTGGTGTCAACCAGTGCCCAGAGTCATTCTGCTTGGGGGCAGCAGGAGGGCCATAGGGCTCTGGCCTGCCCACCCCCACCAGCAACTGTCAGAAGCACCTGGAACACATACATTTGGGAGAAGAGGCTTACCTCCTAGGAGAAAAGGCTAATCTTATCACTGTCTGCTCCACCACACCAGAGAGGAGGTAGAAGCTGGGGTAGTCCAAAGCTGAGCACAGACAACATTATTAGGGAAATGCAGCCATCAAGGAATGCAAATCAAAACCATGGTGAGACACTACTTTACACCCACTAGGAAGACTACCATCAAGAAGTCAGACAGTAAGTCTTAACAAAGATGTCAAGAAGTCAGAACATCCATATACACATTCATGGGAAGAAAAATGGTGCAACCACTTTGGAAAACAGTCTACAAATTCCTCAAAGGATTCCACATAGAGTTGCCATAAGACCCAGCAATTTCAATCCTAGGTGTACACCCAAGAGAAATGAAAACATATGTCCACACAAAAACCGGTACACAAAGGTTTCTAGCAACATTATTCAGAATAGCCAAAAGGTAGAAACAACCCAATGTCCACCAACAGATGAATAGATAAACAAAATGTGATCTAACCTTACAATGAACTATTACTCAGCCATGAACGGGAATGAGACCTGCTACAAGGTGAACCTGAAAACATTAAGCAAAGTGAAGGAAGCCACTCACTGAAGACCTCATAGTTTGTGATTCCATTCATTGCAAAGACCAAAATAAGGAAATCTATAAATACAGAAGTCATGTAGTTGTTGCCTAGGACATGGGAAGATTCAGGAAGGGATGATAGCCAGAAAGCATGGGGTTTCCTTTTGAAGATGATGAAGATGCTCTAAGATCAAGTGTGGTGATGGCCACACATATCTGTGAGCCAAACACCACTGAATTGCATACTTTACACGGGCAAGTTGCATGATATGTAAACTATATCTCAATAAAGCTTTTTTTTTTTTTAAGATGAGCACAGAGAGGCAGGAGACTGGCTGGTGGGTGGGAAGGGAGAGGTAGGGATGGGAGATGGATCTCAGAATGGTGCTTTCCTCTGCACCCCCACACCATTCCATGTCTTTATTCTTCATCCAGAGCTCAGCACATGGGCCCGGGAAGACCAGGCTTTTCGGAGCATCAGCAGCAGGAAGTAGGGGAGGGGTAGGGGAGATGGCACCACACAAGAGAGCTGCCTCCCAGAGACAGGTGTCTGGACCTTTCTCCCACCCTCAGCAATGAGCAACCCATACATAGGAGAAAATTCAGAAAGCTCAGCTCCAAAATTAGAAGAGAAAGAATTAGACACCTGCCCATATAGGCACTGCTGAGCAAAGGAAGGATGAACAGTAACGAGGACAAGCTCGTCCATAATTGCTTCTACTAACACTTCCTTTATTAAAAAAAAAATCCAGGGGTGCCTGGGTGGCTCAGTGGATTAAAGCCTCTGCCTTCAGCTCAGGTCATGGTCCCAGGGTCCTGGGATCGAGCCCCCCATCGGGCTTTCTGCTCATCAGGGAGTCTGCTTCCTCCTCTCTCCCTGCCTGCCTCTCTTGCCTACTTGTAATCTCTGTCTGTCAAATAAATAAATAAAATCTTTAAAAAAAAATCCACACACCTCTTGAAAGGCAGTCAAGATAGAGTTCTAGGAAATAAAATAATTAAATGACAAATGCATTCTGAAAACGGAGGAAAATTTGGTGGACTCTGCATAAAACAGTGGAGAGGAAGAATAATGTGGGTCAAAACCCTAATGATTAAGGAAAGAATTTCTCTGGGGCCTGTCCAACTCCTGAAAGGACCCCACACAAGCACTAATAAGCAACTACCATAGAAATAGAGCCTGGTGGTGGGTATTATGGAGGGCCCGTATTGCATGGAGCACTGGGTGTGGTGCATAAACAATGAATCCTAGAACACTGAAAAAATAAAATTTTAAAAAAAGAAAGAAAGAAATAGAGCCTCTGGAGTGGAGGTGTGATGTCCCTGAATGGGTATCAAATCCGGATGCCAGGGTGTGAGGAATGCAGACGTTGCTGGTGCTTTTGAAAGAAAAGGAGGAAGCTTTGAAATCTGATTCAGTGGCTTTCCTGCTTTCAAAATTTCTCCATCTCCCCTTTGGCTACAGTCAAGTCCAGACCCTGCTGTGATACACCAGACCCAGCTCCTGGCTGGCCTCCAGCCTCTCCCTGTCCTCCACAGCTCACACTCTGGGCCCCGGCCTTTGTAAACGACTTCTAATGCCCAAACAGCAGGTGCTCCCTTGAGCCAACAAGCCAGTGCACATGGTGATCTCTCGATGCCCATCCAACTTCCCGTCCACCTGGTCCAGGCACATGAGCCCTCTCAGCTTCCTTCGAGATGCAGATAAATCCTTCCCTCCCAACCTGGGCGCTGGCAGACTTGACCCCGGCCTCTGAGCCACCGCCCCACCTGTGTTCATGTCATTCTCTCCTAACCCTGCCCCAACATGCTTTCGCGGGTTTTCTGTCTTCAGTGTTGCTCTGTTTTGTTTTGTCTTGGGAGGTTCCCTCAGGTCCTGTGGGTTGAGTTCACAGGCCCAGGAAAACCACCCTTCACCAAACTTGTCCTTTCTTTACTTGGTGCTTTCAATCCCATCCCCTGTTCACACACCTCAGAGACAATCCTTCAGTGGACGTCCTTGCCTCCGCATGACTATGAAGTACATATGCTTGCTCTGTATGCATTTGCTTAAAACCACTCTGTTTCGGGCCATCCATCTCATTCTGGTGTTACTTTTTTCATGCAGCACCGGGTCCTTAAGCCTCATCCATGTCACTGAGTGTCCCTTTTCCAGTTTCCAGCTTCAGCTTCTCCTCCACAGCAGGTGCCTGAGGCCACTCATCAGTGCCCCGTGCTGGACATCTAGGTGGCCCCCAACTCCTTGCCTCCATGAATGGCACCTAATGAACATTCTCTAGCACACATCCTAGGGGCCTGAAGGACATGTTCCCGGGATATACACCCACAGCAGGATTTCCAGGCCCCAGAGTAAACATACCCTTAACCTGACAGATTGCTGTCCAGAATGGCCACGTTGGGCAGTCGGGTCTCATTCCTTGAAGCCACAGTCTACTGTCAGAACCTGTTTCACTGAGTGGAACAGAGTCTTCACCAACTGTGCACTGTGATCACCGTGACCTCCCCCACCCCCCACCTTGATGCTGGCCAGCAGTTTGATCTGGATTTATTCAGTCAGGTGAAAAAAAATGTATATATATGTGTGTGTGTGTATATATATATATATATAATAGTTCCTCAACTCTTACTGAAATCCCTCTGTCTAGACTCTCCACAGCTTACGACCAATTCAGGCTCCTTGTTTGGCCCCTCAAGGGAAATAAACCAGGGCCACCCGCCAGGACCTTCAGGGGCATTATCAACAATCACTTCCTGCCTGCACACACCACAGGGGATTCTGGGCGTCTCGTGGCTGCACACCCAAGCCGTCACTAATTCTGCCTGAAGTGGCTCATTCTCCCAACCGCCCCATTACTGCTGCCCCAGACAAGTTGTGCTACTTCATCAGGTCTCCTGGGAATCGGGGTCTGCTCCTCTGAGGCCCTGCACTCCCCAACACCAGGCCTCTGGCTTGTCCTCATTCTGCTCCTCGTGGGAAGCTTGGCTGCTGTCCCCTTAACTGCCCGCCTCCCACTCCTCCAGGGAATACCCCTCTCCTGCCTGGCACCTCTCTAGCTCCCTGTTCCTTCATTGGGATGGTGGCATCCCCCTCCTAAGGACTGCTGTGAGGCATGAAGGAGATCCCTGATGTCAAATGCTAGGCACAGACCCTGGCATAACGTTAGCAACTGATATCACACACACACACACACACACACACACACACACACACACACACACACCAGCTGGGCTGATGAAATGTCCCCCGCCTCTGTGTCTGGCAGTGAACAGCCGTGGTCTCCATATCCTCCCGCCCATCTGGGTGGGTGGTAATGGTTTCCTGGAACCCGTGTGTTACCTCTCCTGAACTCGCTTCATTCTTTTCTCCAGGGAAGATTCAGGAAGTGACAAGTCCCAGACCCACTCACCTGAGGCAGAGGGGGCCGAGCTACAAACAGACTGGCGGTCCAATCTCCCCAGCCCCGGAATGTCCAGATCCTTATCTTCTGACATCTGGCCTAGGAGCTCCAGCCCTCGATGCGGTCACTTCCCATCTGTATTTTGTTATCTGCTTCCTTCCTCTGCCGCTTCTTCATTCTGAGTTGCGAAGTTATTGGGTAAGGGGAAGAACCTGCTGAAAAAGAGAGTGACCCAAAAGCAAAGCTGCAAGGGAAGCTTGATGGCACCTCATCCCTTCACCTGCCAAGGGCCTGCCCAGCCATGGCAGGGCCCACCCGGCTGGATCCCAGATCGTCCTTGGCTCTCAGCCCCATAGATCCACAGCTCCAGCCCTGCCCTGAGGGAAGCGCCTGCCCACCGTGGTCACAGCACAGGTCTTCTTGGGGGGCAATTTCTGGTCCAGCTGTGACCAAGGTTTACATCCTGCTCAGTTCAAAGCTTTTTCAACCTGGATGCTCTTCTTAGTGTCACACGGAGGAGTGGGGACATGCTCCAGCCTTATGGTTCTAGAGGTTGGAAATCCGAACTTAGCTTTGCTGGGCCAACGTCAAGGCGTCAGCAGGGCTTCACTCCTTCGGAAACTCCAAGTCAGACTCCACTTCCTTGCCTTGAGCCACCTGCATGCGACCTCCCACCACTCCACCCTCGGCTTCCATCAGAATGTCTGCTTCTCTCACACTGAACCTTCAGCGTCTGTCTTACAGGAAAACTTATGATAACATTGGGCCCACTGGATCATCCAGGATAATGTCCCCATCTCAGGATCCTTAACTTAATCCCATTTGTAAAGTTCCTTTTGCTGACAAAGGGGGTAACGTGACAAACATTGCAGAGAACGTCGTTCAAGTGATGAGCCTTGAGGTCCAATCCGGTTAGAGGGGAAAGTGAAGAAAGAGAAGGGACCTGCCGTACCGGTCTGCATAAGTGACGTCAGCTGCTGTAACTCCCAGCCCTAAAGTCTCAGGGGCTCAACGCGATAAAGCTTTGTTTCTCACTTACTGCATACTCCAAGGAAAGTCAGGGAGATCGCTAAGTGGAAGGATCTAGACTCTTTCCAGCATGTGATGCCAACAGCTTCAACACTGGTCCCTGTTTTGACCACGCAGTGCGTGTGTGTGTGTGTGTGTGTGTGTGTGAGCACTGCATAGACATCTTATGGCCGGGGCCAGAAGTGGTGAAACTGACTTCCATCCACATCCAGAGGAACCACAAGACAGAGGCTCTGTATTGGAATGTCAGCAGAAACAAAGTAAGCCAATTCTCTGTCCGGTCTTTTAAAACATGCACTTCGGGGCACCTGGGTGGCTTAGTCCTTTAGGCATCCAACTCCTGATATCAGCTCAGGTCATGATCTCAGGGTCATGAGATTGAGCCTGAATCAGGCTTCACACTGGGCATGGAGGCTGCTTGGGATTCTCTCTCTCCCTTACCTTCTGCCCCTCCTCTCCCCTCCCAGGAAGGTAGTCTTTTTCCCTATCCCTCCCACTAAGGACAACTAAACCCTGAACGTGACACATAAAACAAAATAAGAAGGTTCTTGAAAGTGGAGAGAAAGTAGACTGGTAAGGGCCCTTGGGAATCAGAATTTTCTTTCACTTCATATATCCAGACTGGAGAAGCCAGCAACAGGGAAATAATAACGGGCACGGGGCGGGGGGATTCTCCAGAAAAGCCTTCTCTCTTGCCAAAGAACCAGGAAAGGGTCAGCCTAGCAAAACTAAAGCTTAGATAGTAACTTCTCTACCTCCAGCCAAACCACAGAGAAAATAGGAGCCACCACCCACCCAGGGCAGCACAGGCAGCATGGGGGGAGTAGCTGCTAGGCACCGAGCCCCTCCCGGCCAGGAAGCTAAGCAGTGGAGGCCCAGGGGAGAGCCAGAACACACTGCCTCACCCACCGGGGTTCAGACAGCCTCCTGGGCGTGCCAGCTGGCTCATACCACACTCTGTGTACTTCTACAGGTCCGCACACATTCCAGCATGAACTTGGGGGTACTGTCGGTCCAGGTGGCATCGTCTGCAGCCTGGCACCGCACTGACCAGGGTTCTGCCTGGTTCACTCCGGGGGGGTCTCCAGTACCTGGCCCAGAGAGGGGGGTGGTTGATGAGCACTAACTGAAGGGAGAATGGGAGGGAAGAGAGCAGCCTGGAAACGGTTTGGGAAAGGCAAAAGAATGTCCTGTCAATAGGATCAGGCTATTTTGCATTAACCAAGTGTTAAAAAACAAAAATTCAGCTGAGTACATTGGAAGATCTTAGAGGCTTTATTATTACTTATTATTAGTGGTGGGAGAAAAAGTAGCGAAGGCTGGACTTTGTTGCAGCGGGAAGCCTCCAGGCAACCAGGCTGAGGCAGAGAGGTTGTAACTCTCCACAGCTCCCTCCAGGAATTCCTTTAATGTTTTATAGCTTTGCTCTCGTTAGTGTTGCTTCCCTCTGATAACGGAAAACAACCACCCACAAGACACACATTAGCAACCCTCATTCAAACATACGGCCCACTGATAGATATCTCAAGGCTCTCACCCCTGACGTTTTCTGAGACGGTGGTAAATAACCTTATCTGAAGAGCAGTTAGCCCCTCAAGGTCCTGGAGACCTTGCTTCTAACACGCACACATTCCTTAGAGACCTACGCTCTGCCCTACCCCCCACTAACTACAAGTATGTAATCAGTCACTCCTCACAAGCCCAGGCCAGCTCTTTCTGCCCATGAGTCCTGTCCCTGAGCTATAAAAAAAGAAAGAAGAAAGAAAGAAAGAAAGAAAGAAAGAAAGAAAGAAAGAAAGAAAGAAAGAAAGAAAGAAAGAAAGAAAGAAAGAAAAGAAAAGAAAAGAAAAAAGAAAAAGCACCTTTAGGCACAAAAACATCTCAAGAATTCCTTCATGACGGTTATTATTATCGTGAATCATGTGGGGCATCGCCAAGGTGGTGGGGGCTGGTAACCCAGCATAAAAGAGTTTCCCCCAAGGCAGAACAAAAGAGAAGTTTATTGAATACAATGCCAGGCAGCAGGCAGGACAGCAGAGGACAGTTATACGGTGGAGTGCAAAGTTATGGAACATACAGCATTTTCCCCTTTCTGGTAATCTTAAGAACTGTGCCTGGGGGCACCTGGGTGGCTCAGTGGGTTAAAGCCTCTGCCTTCGGCTCAGGTCATGATCCCCGGGTCATGGGATCGAGCCCCGCATCGGGCTCTCTGCTCATCAGGGAGCCTGCTTCCTCCTCTCTCTCTGCCTGCCCCTCTGCCTACTTGTGATCTCTGTCTGTCAAATAAATAAATAAAATCTTTAAAAAAAAAAGAGAGAGAGAGAGAACTGTGCCTGGTTGTAACTGGTCGATGAAGGCTTATGGCTATTTTGAGGTGGGTCGCTTCACGAGCATGTGGGCCCTCCTGCCTCGCTCAGTTTCCAGTGCTCAAGACTGTTGCCTAAAAGTGGCCTCCATAAGTGAGGTTGAGCATCCCACCGAGCTGCATCCCACCTGAGAGGGGCACAAAATGGAAGGTTTTTATAGTAAGGAGGGTGGGGCAAGGAAGTTACTAGCAAAAGAAAAAAAGGATTGTCCCAGGCGAGGTCACCTTCCCTTAGGGGCAAGAGGAGGGGGGCTGATCAGGCAGATTCGCTCACCATCTCAGACTGATTGGCTTAGAATTTGCCTGCTAGGAGAGCCGGATGCTGCTGTTAGGTTGGACTCCAAAGACTGTTTCTTTGTAACACAAGCAACATACTGAAGTTAAAGGAAATTGAAAACAGAGATCAAAACCCCATTTCCAGCCTCAAACAATGAATTCATAGAAAAAGATCTCTCTGCCCTCTTTTGACTTGCAAACTTAGCTCCCATAGAAAAAAAAATGCCCCTCTGGGCCGACTTCAGGTGTGTGAACATACATATTCAGCACTCACTTTCCCAGGCTTTCTTGGGAAGTGTTTCATTTTAGAGGACCACAAAAACTAGCTTTTATACATAAATTTGTTTTTTTAATAATTTAACACCACTTTAGATGCTGTCTCACTTTTTACATAAAACTTCATCTTTATTTAAGGAAATCCATTCAATAAATATCAAAGTTATTTCTTTCTTGTTATAACATACCATGCATGAATCACAGCTGGAGGCTCATGGAAGCAGAGCTGCTGGTTTGCAGGGGGACCATGCCAGAGGAACTTGTGCTTTTGCACCAGGTCCCACAGCTGCAAGACTGTGGAGCCAGGAGCAAGCCAAGTCTTTGCACTGCTGTTTGTTGTCTAAAAGTCAAGTCATTGAAGGTGGAAAGGGAGACTAGTCGTCATCAGAACACCTTAATAGGCATTAAAAAAAGGGGGAATGTGTGCTCATCCTCACCACCCAGGGTTTCTCCAGACAATACAGGAAATGGGGAAGGAATTCCCGAGAAGGAAGCTCTTAGTAGGGACCAACACAATGGGCACATGCATGAATCTCTTGTTACTGGCTGTGTTGTATCCCCCTGGAACTCCTATGTGGCAGTCCTAACACCCAGGACATCAGAATGTGACTGTGTTTGGAGATAGTCCTTAAAGAGGTGATGGGGGGGGGCAGTGGCACTGGGTGGCTCAGTCAGTTAAGCATCCAACTCTTGGTTTCGGCTTAAGTTGTGATCTTGGGGTTGTGAGATGGAGACTTGAATCGGGCTTGAGATTCTCCCTCTCCCTCTACCTCTCCCGACACCCCCACCTGCTTTCTCTCACTCGCTAAAATAAATAAATATTCCCAAAAAGATAAAATAAAGAGGTGCTTGAGGGTAAAATGAGATCATCATCATTGGTCCTAATCCAATGTGACTAGTGTCATGATAAGAAGACATTAGGACATAAGTACACAGAGAGGGAAGATGGTGTGAAGACACAGGGTAAAGATGGTGTCTACAATCCAAGGACCAACGCCTCAGGAGAAACCCTCCCTGCAGACACCTTGATCTCAGACTTTCAGCCTCCAGAACTGTGAGAAAGTCAAATTCTATTATTTAAGTTGCACTGGCTCTAGGGCTTGGTTACAATAGCCTGCAAATAAGCCAATGTCTGTGACTCCCCTACCCCTCAAATTTATATATTGAAACCCTAATCCCAGTGTGGTGGAAGGGCCTTTGGGGGGTGATCAGGTTGGAAAATGGAGCTCTCATGAATAGGATTGTACCCTCATAAGAGGCCAAAGAGCTCGCTCACTCCTTTTCTGCCATGTAAGGATACGAAGAGAGGTTGACCATCTGTAAGCCAGGCAGAGGGCCTTCCCCAGAGCCCAGCCTTGCTGGCTCCCTGATCTTGGATTTCCAGCCTCCAGAACCATGAGGAATGGCTGTTGGTTCATAAGCCATCCCATCAGTGGTCCTTCATTAAGCTGCCTGATCTCACGGAGACACACAGCCACATACAAGGTGGAGGGAGCACGTGGAGCTCTAGATCAAACCATCAGCCCGTGTGGCCTGGCAGAGAGACACACACCAGCCCCACTCCCACCCCCCACCCCACCCCTGTGTCCTCAGGAAACAAGGACAGGAAAAATCTTTGCATGTCACCAATGGGGAAGTGACCCATACCACAGCAAATGTGGCACTTCTGTCAACTTAAGAGGTTGGGTGACAGGGGACACTTGGAAAAATCAGCTGCCAGCAGTACTGAGTGTTGTTTTCCTTCTGACAAAGCCGAGGAGACTCGGACTGTGGCCACTGCTCTCAAGCAGAGAAGGCAGAGGCCACCTGTTTCTTGTAAGAGACACACAAGTCTGCTCCAGGGAGAAGGAAGAGCTTGTGCCAACCCTGACATAGAGCCCCTTTGTCACCAAGTCCACCTGCTTGGACTCACTAACCTTGGTCTTATATTTACCCTTAAGCTCTTCTTTCTGGCTTTCCTCTTAATTCAGGCAAAGGAAACCCAAAATCACTCTTCAGGTGACAGCTCCGTCCAACGGCGCCTGGGTGGCTCAGTCGGTTAAGCATCTGCCTTCAGCCGAGGTCATCATCCCAGGGTCCTGGGATCAAGCCCTGCATTGGGCTCCCTGCTCAGCAAGGAGTCTGCTTCTCCCTCTTCCTCTGCCAACAGCCCCCACCCCACTCATTTCACTCACTCACTCTCTCTGAAATAAATAAATACAATCTTTAAAAAAAAAAAAAAAAGACCTCCCTCCAAAGGCCCAGACCACCTGATCTTTTGAGCTAACGAACCCAACAACTCATCGACCATGGAATGACCACCTAGAATGACCTACCATTACCTTTACTTCATTATAATACTGAAATTTCTATCCAAGGAGGAGCCTCAGCCTCATTTACATAACATACTATGTATGCATAGACAGATTTCCTTAAGGCACATGTGCTACCTCATGCCTACCTCTACTAGGATGGCAAGGTTTCCCCATCCAAATAGCCATCCTAACCCTGAACAAAAGGAACCCATTCACCCTCTCCTGGGGAGTCACGGCTTTGGAAGCCATTGCCTGTGATCTCCTTATTTGCCGCAAATAAAGTTTGCTTTGGGCCACAACTCAGCCTGGTGCAGTTTCTGAGTCACCCAGGAGCGAAGAAGTCACATTGCCTCAGTTACACCGTGGGTTTAGGACACCCTTCCCTGAGGCCTCAGATGTCCCTTTCTCTATAACTCAGTATGGGAGAAACCTCACAGCACCCAAGACCAGAGTTAAAACCGGACCTCAGCATAGATGGAAACTGTGTTTGTGTTTCATGTGTCTCTGCACCAAAAAAAAAAAAAAAAAAGATTAATTTTTAAAAGTGGTGGGGAGGGAAGTCAGAACACCCTTTCCCTGCTGGAATCAGTGTGCAGTTCTTCCTCCAGAGGTTCTACTACCCATGGCACAGAGGCAAAAACCTCTGTTACTCCTGACCTCCCCACCTCCACTGGCTGAGCAAGACCAGCTCAGGGGTCCTGGACACTTATCAGCATTGAAGCTTCACACCCTCGTGTACCCACTTTACAGGTGAGAAAGTGGAGAGAAGCCCAGAGAGATTAAGATTTTTCCCCCCAAAGGGCAAAGCTAGAAACTTTCCAGATTGGGATGGAACAGAACTTTGGCTTTGCTTGGGTCTCTGGATTGCTATCAGCAGGACCACCAACCACCTGGAGTTGGAGCCTGAATGCTGGGCATCCCTCCGATTGCCTTGTTCTCTCCTTAGTGAGTCCCTGCTCCCTCTACCTCCCCGGCTCCAGCCCTCCAGGCGTGCTCCTTGTGCTGGAACTGGCCTCCCACGACCACCCTGGGACGCGGAAGAGCAGAGTCGGAACACTGTTAAGTCTCACTGTTCTCGCTGCCTCAACTGCCAAAATTTAGGGAGCATCTACGTCAGCTGGACTGAAATAGCTTCCATTTTTCTTACTGCTTCCTTATGGCTCTTTTTTCTACACTTCAGTTTGTTTTCCCATCATATCAAAATTTGGGAAAATACAGTTGTTCAGAAAGAAAACAGGGAGGAAAGCTAGTAACAGTGACAGAAATACTGTGGCTTTGACTCTCTTAATAATTAGATTCACAGGGCACCCAACTTCTACAAAGAATCCCACAACTTCCCAAAATAGATAAGCCACATTTTTATTTTTCACTGTGTCCTCAAATGTACTGACCATGCAGATTTCTCCGGAGTCAGGACTGAAGCTGGATGTTTGCAGAACAAGTCTTATTAGAACTGCTGACATGGGGGCGCCTGGGTGGCTCAGTCGTTAAGCAGCTGCCTTCAGCTCAGGTCATGGGATCAAACCCATGGGATCACAGTCCTGGGATCAAACCCCACATCAGACTCCCTCCTCCTCAGGGAGCCTGCTTCTCCCTCTCCCACTCCCCATGCTTGTGTTCCCTCTCTCGCTGTGTCTCTGTCAAATAAATAAATATAATCTTTTTTTTTAAAAACTGCTGACATGGACCTTAACACGTTCTATTATTATTAATTTAGCAACCATTAAATGAGCATCTGCTAGGTCTCAGTCCCTGTGGGTACACAGATGAATAAGAAATGGCACATCAGCCAAGATCTTGGTAGCAGGTAGATGGCTCAAGCAAGATGGTATGATTGAGGATAATATAATGAGGGGAATATTTACAATGGTCCAGGAATGAGTTAAGGGAAATCAGCAAAAGGGCCAGCAGCAGCAGAGAGCCCTTACCACCTCTAAGTCTAAAGGAGGGAGGAGAGGGAATAAAAACCAGATCCCAACAGAGCCCTTGTATAGACCTCCCAGGAGTTGAGGGTGTGGACCACCCAGCAGGCGCTGAGGCCCTTGGTGGAGTGACACAGATGCTCCCAACTTAACAGAAACACCTTTCCTTCTGCTCTTCTACCTCCCACTGCCCATTAGCTGAACCCCACCAGAATTTAGAGAGTGAGGTTATGCCCCCTCTCCAATAAGACCCCCTCCAGAACAGGTATCATGTATGATTCATCTTAATAGTCCCAGCATTTAGTATAGTGACTGGCTCCTAACAGGTGCTCAGTAAATATGTGCTGTGTGAATACATGAATGAATGAATGTCCATCTACCTGGCGACCAGAGGCAGGGTTCAGCATCCACCTGATAATTGCCTTCCAAAACCATGTGAAATGGTACAATGATCCCCAAGCATGCCCACAGAATTAGTTTGTAACACTAACTGCCCAACAGAAACAGGCCATCCAGACATTAGTCACCCAACCACCTCATATAAACATGACAGGTGTCCCAGCTCAGATTGTCCAGAGACACACCAGCCAAGTCTGATGAACCAGAAAGCAGGCAGACTCCAGGTGGACTCCAAGGGTCCATCTACATTGGAGAAGGGAGCTTGAGATCAGAAGAAGCAGGGGAGGGAGATGACAGTCAGGGATCTCTCAAAGCCCTTCTTCCTGCACCTGAGCCTGGGAGGAGGGTAGCTACAGGTGGCAGCTGGTGAAGCTGTCCTCACCAGTCCTCTGTGACATATGGAGGGACAAGGAACATTGCCTCCGAGGCCTCATGCCAAAGTGTGATTCAAAAACAGAAAGAAGGACACAGCATGGCCCCTCTGGGACCCCAGGGCCCAGCAGATCTGAGCTCGCCTGGAGACACTGACCCTGGTGTCCAGGGACATACCAGCTGCCTTGGCAGTGGTGGTTCACTCAGGCAACTTCAATGAGCAGGAGAAGAAGATGACCCAGGATCTGCTAACCATTCCTGAGATACCCCTGGGGCACTGCCAGAAGGACTGAAACTTTGATGGGGATGGGAGTCTAGGGCCAAGAATGAAGTGTGAGTGGGATCTCACTGCCATCATCCCCATAGGCTAGTAAGGGCAGGGGAGAGAGGCAGTTCTCATAGATCTTGGTAAAGGTTTTAGTCTTCATTGAGAAAGCATGGCAGCTAATTCTTCTGTAAGACTGATCCCATGGGTCATATCCAGTACTCAAGTACTGCAGTAAGCGTGAGGTTCAGTGCCAGTCATGGGTCTCTGACCATCCCCCTCTTGTGTCTACAGCCTTCAGAAAAGAGCAGCATCATGATTCATTTATTCTGCCATTGAACAAGGGTTCATTCTTTCAGTGCCTGCCATGCTCCAGGCACTAGGTAGGTTCTAGGGACTCAGAAGTAAAACAGTGTTCTTGTGAGTTTATTCTACCAACATTTAGAAACACCCAAGAGTTGGAGGCAGATATGAAGAAGGGAGACCAACTGATAAATCCATAAACAATAATGAAGGCAGATGGGGTAAGCAGGACTGCCGCCCCAGACAGCTTCCTTAGGAAATGGTTCCAGATCTTGAGACCTGGGAGATAAATGGAAATCTCCAATTTAGGGTCCACATTGGTTTGATCAAACAGAGCCTTAGAGTCTTACACCAGAGTCATCCCATATCATTGTCCATTTGCGGAGTGGTACCACTGCCTCAAGCACAAGCTGCTGGTGGTTTGATCTTGGCCACTCACCACAGACCACAGGTATAGGTGAGTCATCAGCTCTGACCACCCTCTTAAGCCCATCAGAAACGACTGAGTGCTAAGGGTCAAAAATTTGGCTCTTTTAAAGAACTGGCCTCAGAGGTGGTTGTAGACAGAAGATGGAGGTCTTTGTTCCAGCTCCCCTCAGCCACCTTTCTGAAGCCACTTCACCCAGATCACAACACAGAACAACCGGTTCAGATTGTTCTCGGCAGGAACAGAAGCAGTGAGGAAAGGCTGATGAGCAGGGACCATGGGAGGGACATGGGGACAGGTGATGAGGGGCTCATCTGTTCGTCCACTTCTTCCTCAGTGTCCACTGTGGTCCCTATTCCACACTCATTTTGTGGCCCACGTAGGGCCGCAGAGGAAGTCTACCAGGTGAGAAAGATGCTAAAAGGAGACCAGGGAAGCATTCATTTCAAAGATACTTTTCTATCCCTGTCTCTGCCAATTGAAGGCTACAAAGTAACTGAGGCTACACCACATTCCGGAAAAACAGTCTACAAACCACTCGTCAGATAATGACTTCCATTAGAATGGCACTTTGGACTTTTCAGAGCACTTCTATTATCCGATTATTCCTCCCAATAAACCCATGAACCATTTCGTCAGCACAGACAGGCTCCAGGATAGAAGCTCCTCAAAAATCACCTTTAAGCTTTTGGTCTCCCATGGAAATTTGTTTGGAAGCTGCTTTTCCATCTAACATTTGTTTTTGTGTCATTTGTGGTAAATTTCCCAATGAAGGTTCCTTCTCAATTCTTTGGCTAAGATCGTTTTCCTTTGATGCTGTAATTCATTGAACAACTCACTTCAAGGTCAAAGGAGTGAAAGTTGTCAAAAGCAGACCAATATTAATGTGTGCTGTTATATCTCACTTCCTTATCAACAGATTACCAAGAGACTGGGCTTTGATTTGTGCAGCAAAGATGCAACAAAGAAATGCCTGTAGAGGGGCGCCTGGGTGGCTCAGTCAGTTGAGCATCTGCCTTCAGCTCAGGTCATAATCCCGTGGGATTGAGCTCTGAGTCAGGCTCTCTGCTCAGTGGGGAGCTGGCTTCTTCCTCTCCCGCTGTCTGCTGCTCCCCCCGCTTGTGCCCGCGCTCTCTCTCTCTCTCTCTGTGTGTGTGTGTGTGTGTGTGTGTGTGTGTCAAATATATAAATAAAATCTTTTTTTTAAATGTCTGTAGAAGGGGCACCTGGGTGGCTCAGTGGGTTAAAGCCTCTGCCTTCAGCTCAGGTCATGATCCCAGGGTCCTGAGATCGAGCCCCACATCAGGTTCTCTGCTCAGCAGGGAGCCTGCTCCCTGCCCCCCCCACCCCCGCCTGCCTCTCTGCCTGCTTATTATCTCTGTCTGTCAAATAAATAAAATCTTTTAAAAAATAATAGTAAATTAATAAATATAAGTAGAATTGACAAGACTTTTGACTCGGTGGAGATGAAGGATAAGAAGTCAAAAAAGAATCTAGGGTGTCTAGCTGTGGTAAAGATGGAGCTGATGACACCATAAACTGAGTCAAGGAGGCTGTGAGGAAAAGGCTGGGAAGGAAGTGAGAAGTGTGGTCTGGGGCTTGAGGAGTTGGAAGGGCTTCAGGGACAGTGGTGTGAAGAAGTCCTGGTGGATGTTCAAGAGAGTGGTGAAAGGTAGATATGCTGACTAGACAGTTTGACAGAGGGGCTTAGTGAGACCAATAGAGTGGATGAAAATCCACCCAGGGTTGGAAAAGCACATTCTCCCACTGAAGCACGTGTCAAAACCACCGGAATGTCCAAGAGAACCTCTGCTGCAGACTGAGAGGAAAACAGGGATATTGGAAGACCTTGTTATTTAGAGAGTTGATAGAGGAAGGAGAGCCAATGAAGAAAACCTAGAAATTAAACTCAGAGAAACAGGAGACCCAGGGGATGTGATAAGGAAAGTTTCCCAAAGGGAGCAGTCAATAATATCAAATGGGACAGATGGGAAAGTTGACCTTCAGGTCTAGCATGAGGATGTCACTAGAGATCTTGACTGCCAGAGGTCAAGGTAAGAGGGGAAAAATTAAGAAGAATATCAGAATGAGGTTTCCCTGTTATTTTCTTCTTCCTTACCATGGGCTTCAGGTGCTCAGGCCCCACCACCTTGTCTTACACTTGGAACTTCCTCCCAAGTCAGGAACACAGAAGCGTTTTAGCTGGGTCCAGACAAGCCCCTTGCCCTCCTGTCCCAAAATCCACGGTGTTCCAGACCTACTGAAGTAAACCCCACTCTGTCCCACCTTGAAGAGTCTTGTACTGAATAGTGCTGCCATTGGCTCCTGCTCTGCCTCTGTTTCTGTCAACCCATCATCACTGGACAAATTGGAACATTGGTACCTGCCTCTGCCACCCACCATCATGACTTAATTTATCCCCATAGGAACCCAGCAGAAAAGAAACTCAGAAATGCTGAGATGAGAACGGTGCATTCCCATAATCTGGTTTCTCAATGAGCGCTGGAGGCCCTCACAAATACCAAGAGAGCCCAAGGCAAAGGTTCATTTTCCCCCGAGTCTTCCCAGGGAAAGAAGATCCATCAGAGACACTGATTCAAGCTTTCCCTACCAAAGCATGAATGCCAGCCTTGCATAGTTCACTCCCTGACAAGAAATCTCAGTAAGGTAAGGTCAGGATTAGCACTGTTGTTATTTCTGAGTAAAGAAACCAGATCAAATAGGTGTCTTGTAAAAAAAAAAAAAAAAGTATCTTCTCTCCTGACCTCCCTACATCCCTACATCAACCCACACTTCTCCCTCCAGATCTCCCTCCAGAGGAGTTCCTGTAGAGTATCCCACCATAGTCTGGAGGGATGGAGGGTCATTGACCAGCAAAGGAGGTCAAGAGCCATCAGCGGTGGTGCCATATGCAGCATGGGTCCACCTGAAATTAAGATGGATATTTATGAAAAGTTGCTCTCAGGTACTTGCTGTTGCCAGACACTGCTCAAAGTGCCTCTGAGGGTCATCTTGTTTAATCCTCTCAACTCTGTGAGCAACCTCACTTTAGGAGATGGAGAAGTGGGTTCAAAGGAGTGGTTCTCTCAAGGACTCACAGCTCATGAGGGAAGAGCTGGGGTTTGAGTTCAGACCTGCCAGGGTTAACCTTCATACCCCACTCCCCTTCTCTGCAGCTTCTTTCCCATCTTCTTATGCAATCAGAAATGGATGACACTCATGATGGTCACCATAAGACACATGGTCACCACACGCTGCAGGGACCCAAATTTGTCAAGAAAATGGGTAACAGAGGCAGTGCCAATAGCTCTTCTTTCCATGCATACCTGCTGAAGACCACCTGCCCAAAAATTACTCTAGAGAGAGAGGAAGAGAGAATCAGATCCCTCAAGTTCTTTTCTATGGTGTGCCAGTAAGTGTCAACATCACCAACAGTCCTGCATATTCTCCATGGTGACAGGGTAGGTGCACTGAGTGTGATCATCTGTAATGGAGACCTAGTCTCTCTTCTCTTTGTCTCCAGTTCCTTTGGTCTTAATGATATAGGAACAGGAATCCCAAGTGATTCTCCAGTACCAGTGGTTCCCACACAGCTCCCAGCCCAGCCATGCTGTCATTCCGTTGACCCTTCTTCAGGCCATTCACCTAGCCACAACTTCTCACTAAGAACTAACCTGGAAAACAAATGCCCACATATCTTCTCAATCCTCACTGTGGTCCAGAAATGCCACACTCTGACACCAACACACACACACACACACACACACACACACAAATTAAACAGGAGGGATGGTACCTTATGAATGGAAAGAGAACCAACATTTGTTGAGAGCCTGCTGTATGAGAGACCTCAAGGCAGCTCTTCATGGGAGATACTATAACCTCGTTGTACTGATGGAGAAACTGAGACTCAGGGAAGTTGTATGACATATCCAAGTTTACAGTGACCCACAGTGAAAGAGGAGTCATTTGAGACAACTTCTGCCTGACTTCTTGTTTTGAACATCAGAATTTCTCATGGGGCCAAGGGATAGGAGGCACCTGCAGCTGCTGGGTGCTTTAAAATCAACGTGCTTGGTAAGTGTTCATTAATAATTATAAAAATGACTCATATTTATTGAAAGTTTGTATCTATTATCTCACGTCTTTCTGACAATAGCCCTATGAAGAAGGAACGATTATTATCCCCATTTCACAGATGAGGAAACTGAGTCTTAGTGAAATTAAGTGCTTTATCTGCAATCAAAAAGCCAACATGTAGCAGGATCAGAGTTCAAATTCGCTTTCCTTTCTCCCCAAACCTTGTGCTATCAGCCAGTTTATTTTCAACCTCTATTGGTCAAAAAAGGCCCGTGAAGATAAAAGAAGAGCCATTCCCCTCCCGACCTTTCTCTGAGTAACCACTCTGAATTAAGGGTGCTGTCAACAACACCTCAGTTCATCGCCTTCTTCTTAGAAACCCCAAAAACAAAGATGGGACTCCAAGGATCACAATGGTTCTGCATTTCCCCGGGCACATGTGCAAGCTTCTACCCACAGACCCCAGTTTCCTAGTTGGTGAACCCCATAGAAGAACACATACCAATACATACAGTCAAATACAAAGGACTGCCACACATGCTCACTTACTAGTCCACACTAGTCAGCAAGAGAAGAATTTAAAAAAAAAAGCTTTTAATCCAGAAATCACAAAGATCTGCACAAGTGGTAACTTAGGAACTATTCAACATTGCACAATTGCTTCTAAATCTGGCCTACAGTTTTGATTCCCAGAGTCCATAGTAGTTTCAGTGTGAGCTCATGTTGGGGGATCAGAGGAAGGGGACAGGGTGGATGCCTCGGGGAAATTGAGAGATGTAAACAATGGTGAGATGCAGCCACAACAGCTACTTGGGGCTTTCTCTGCTCATTGGTTAGGAGGTTGCAGACTTGATTGTTTGTTGTCACCCTAAATCACCAGGCAGGGTCTTTCTTTTTTTTTTTTTTTTTAAATATATATTTTTTTTTAATTTCTTTTCAGCGTTACAGAGTTCATAGTTTTACACCACACCCAGTGCTCCATGCAATGCGTGCCCTCCACAATACCCACCACCTGGCTCCCCCAACCTCCCACCCCCCGCCCCTTCAAAACCCTCAGGTTGTTTTTCAGAGTCCATAGTCTCTCAAGGTTCATCTCCCCCCCAATTTCCCTCAACTCCCTTCTCCTCTCCATCTCCCCATGTCCTCCGTGTTATTTGTTATGCTCCACAAATAAGTGAAACCATATGATAATTGACTCTCTCTGCTTGACTTATTTCACTCAGCACAATCTCTTCCAGTCCCGTCCATGTTGCTACAAAAGTCTGGTATTCATCCTTTCTGATGGAGGCATAATACTCCATAGTGTATATGGACCACATCTTCTTTATCCATTCGTCTGTTGAAGGGCATCTTGGTTCTTTCCACAGTTTGGCGACTGTGGCCATTGCTGCTATAAACATTGGGGTACAGATGGCCCTTCTTTTC
>PISX010002355.1:0-132703 GCA_004024625.1 Mellivora capensis | reverse complement strand
AATCATCAGGCAGGGTCTTTCTAATAGATCCATGGAACTGTATAGAGACTCCCAAAACAAACTCATATATACATGGCCAATAGATTTTCTATCAAGACACCAAAAGCAGGCAGTGCACCTGGTAGTTCTGTGGATATGTCTCTTGTTTCAACCGTGTTTGGACAAAACAGACCCAGGGATACCCCTTCAACCAGCCAACGACCACCCTCCAACCTTTTTTCCAGCAGCAACCTTGGGAGCCATCTTCTTGGCCACCCACTGACTACAGGACCAGACAACAGCAAATTTCAAGCTTACCTCAAATCAACCATGAGCTCCCAGATTCATCAGAATTATTCCACCGAGGCAGAGGCTGCCATCGACCGCCTGGTCAATGTGCATCTGTGGGCCTCCTACACCTCCATCTCTCTGGGCTTCTATTTCCACCGTGACGATGTGGCTCTGTAGGGTGTGGGCCATTTCTTCCACAAGTTGACTGAGAAGCACAAGGGTGCCCAGCATCTCTTGAAGATACAAAACCAGCGTGGTGGCCGCACCCTCTTCCAGGATGTCCAGAAGCCATTCCAAGATGAGTCAGGGAAAACCCTGGACGCCATGGAAACAGCACTGGTTCTGGAGAAGAGCCTGAACCAGGCCCTTCTGGATCTGCTTGCCCTGGGTCCTGCCCGCACAGACCCCCATCTCTGTGACTTCCTGGAGAAGCACTTCCTAGATGAGGAGGTGAAACCCATCAAGAAGATGGGCGACCACCTGACGAACCTCCACCGGCCCGCAGGCTGGGCTGGACCAGTATCTCTTCGAGAGGCTCACTCTCAAGCATGACTAGGAGCCTCCAGAGACCAACAGCAGCCTTTGAAGGGGCCTCTATGTCATCCCCCTGGTGCCAGAACTTGTGCCTTAGCCTCTCCCTGCAACCACCAGGCAGCTTTTTAACCACACTGGAACCCTCTCCCAAGCCCTGGGCCAAATGGAAACAATAAGGCTTTTTGCAGAGAACAAACAAAACATCCAAACAAAAAACAAAAACAAACAAAAAACAAAGTAATTCCATGCAAAAGGAAAAAGTGCCAGAACAACAGAATATTCACATGGAAAAAAATAAACCTTGACCTCTACTCACTCCATATACTTGAATTAATTAGAAATAATTCATTAATTAATTTTAAAATGATCACAGACTTAAACATAAAAGTCAGACCTGCAAGGCTTCTAGGGAAAAAAAAAAGGCATTAGAGAATATCTTTGCAACCTTGAAGTAGGCAATTACCCTTTTAGGACACAAAAAGCACCACCATAAACTACAGATTGGATTTCATCCAAACTAAAATTTTCTGTTCATTAAGTGACATCACTTGGAAGAGGAAGAGGCAGAGGAAGCATATAAGCAAGACCTGTGTCTCACCACAGACGGTAGACATTGAACGTCAAGAATATATAAAAACCTTTTATAAATCACTGATAACAAAGGCAAACAACTCAGTTTTTTAAAATAGGCCAAAGACTGGAACAGATGCTTCACTGAGGAAGATGCATGAATAGCTAATGAGCATATGAAAAGGTGTGCAGCCTCATTAATCATCAGAGAAATTGGATTTAAAGCCACCGTGGGAGATGCACCTAGGTGTCTCAGTTGATTAAGCATTCGACTCTTGATCTCAGCTCAGGTCTTGATCTCAGGGTCCTGGGATCAAGCCCCACATCGGGCTCTCTGCTCAGCGGGGAGCCCGCTTCCCCCTCTCTCTGCCTGCCTCTCTGCCTACTTGTGATCTCTCTCTCTGTCAAATAAATAAATAAAATATTTAAAAATATATACATCTTACCACAATTTTTTAGAAAAGGACAGGAAATGGGCGCATACATGCTTAAGAGATTACGTCTGAAAAATCACAATCTTCAGAAAAATGACTTGGTCATACACACATGCAACCTACTTCTTTCTTCTCAGCTATTCGATCTTTAGTGTCATCATTAACTTCAATAATTTTATATATTTATTTCACAGACAAGGTAGAAACATAAATAAGGTATTAACAGATAAGATATTAATATTAATTTCAACAAAAAATTTAAATGTACCTCCCACACACACAAAACCCCACAACAAGATACCATTTCCAAGCCACTTGAATGACAACGGAAACTCGGGCTCCCTGTGTCCTCATCAATAAAGTGGGAGGGTTCCTTATCTCAAGGCTGTGAAGTCCTGTCCCATGAACTCCTACATCATAAAATTAATGGCCATAGAAATCAATCCTCAATTTCCTCCAAGCGATGACGCCCACAACTCATTGTCTCATGCCATGATCTATGAAGTTCAGTTGCTTCCTGATATGTTGCCAGGAAGTAGCTAAGTGAGAGCAAACATAATTATCAGGAAAGATAAACAACCAAGAACTGTAATGGCAGAGCATTTGCAGGAGGCCTGACCTGGCGCTTACACACTATCTTATTCAGTCTTCACATCTGCCCTCTGGAGTTTCTCTCTGACAGTGTACAGAACTGAATCAATCACAAAGTTCAGCATGTGACTCTGACTTTGGCTTTTTTTTAAATTCTTACTTTGTTTTCTGTCTTCTCCTCTAACCTCATTTCCCCTCCCTTTCACTCATACAAACACCCTATCTTGAATATTTATTTTACATAAATTTGGAATTGGTCAGCATCACATCCCGTGGCTTTTTCAGCCACCCATCAACATTCTAAGTTTCTTCCAGGAAGCTGAAGATCATTCCTCCATCATTCCAGATCCCATATTTTATTCTTCTTCCTCTAGTAACATGCCATTTCTTACTAGTTGCCATCATGGTCCATGCTGGGGTTATCCTTGTTCTCATCTCAGCATGTGTCTGTGGCCAAGAGCACCAAGAACTTCCCCAAGAATAGTCTCAGCCCCAATTACAGAAGAAGTAGAGGGTAAGTAACTCTACGTGAGGTAAGTAACTCTACATGAGGGTAAGTAACTCTACATGAGTCATAATGAGTGACAGGGTCGGGATTCAAATGCAGACCACCAGATTGCTGAACGCTCTCCCATCTTATCCCCAGGCACTGTCTCCAAGCCATGAGGTTGGACTTGGCTGGACAATCATATCTAATAACCAGAAAAGAACCCAGAAAAAATAGTTGGGAGTAAAGACATGTTACTGTCTCACCAATAGCACCCCATTAAGAAACAGAGCAGACCGAATGAGCTTAACATAAGTGACTTTTGACAGTACCCATTCCTGGTTACTAATTCTGTTTCCATCAAGCGGTGTTCAGACTGATCATCTGGTCTCCTGAATAGACCTTCCACCTGGTAAGTAAATATAACCAGTTATCATGCCATGAATATTTCCTGTTCCAAATAAATAAATTAGAAACTGGCTTATAAATTAGTCCCTCAGGGGATATGGATGAGGTGAAATATTCTCATCATTGTCATTGATCAACTCTTCTCATTGAGAGTAAATCTTATCTCCTTTTCTCTACCACAGGACTGAAGACTTAGATGAGCAGATTTTTGCTGAAATGAAAAACAAAATTGATTTCTCTTCCATCGCAAGCTCTGCCCAGAAGCATGGTGATGTTCACTGAACTGAGCTACCCCATAAAGCCCCGCCTAAAAGCAAGTTGGCTCTTTCCCATCCTTGTCTACCACTTGCTACCTCCACCTGAACACCTTTCTCTGTGCATGCCCCGCTAGATGCTGTCCTCACCACCCACTTACCCCCACCAGTCCCTTCACTTTCTTCACTTGCCCCTGGCCTCAGGCAGTTGGGAGGAGCACTAGATTAGGAGTCAAAACCCCTGTTTTCTAGTCTCAGCTCTGCCATTCACATGCCAAATGACATTGGGCCTGTCAAATACACTCTGAGCCTCAGTTTTCTCATCTATAGCGGCTTTGAGAGTTAAATGAGTTGATGAATAGAAAGTTCTTTGCAAACTAAAAAACGTCATATTATCTAAAATTTCAAAATAAAAATTTTTTATATACAGGTGAGGATGGTTGGAATTAACAGTCCCCGGGATAATACATTTGATATTATGCGTTCCTCTACTAGTACATATGAAGGGTTGCAGAAATAAACAGAAAGTCTTTGCCATTTCAATTGTTCCCCTGATACTCAACATGTTTACTCATTTCTCCATCGTCACTTCTGCCCCAGCCACTTGGAAGAGAGAGGAGGAAGGTGGCCACAAACAGGTTCGTGGTTCTGACCACAAAACTCACGTCTTCCCTCTACACAGCCCAGCCATGTCAGACTCTATCTGGGTCAAGTCCACAAAGACCAGGACTGTATTCTCTTACTTCTGCTTTCATGCCTATCTCTCATCATTGTGGTTTCCATTCACAACCCCAATCATTTTTTATTCTGCTGCCTTTTTTTTTTTTAAGGAAGAAATTGAGAAACAAATGTTAGGCAAGCCAGTGCTAGAAAACAATCATATGGCAATCTCCTTCTGTTCTCAGAGCCCGAAAAACCCCCAACAGCACTGTGGCCGTGGAAAGGAAATCAGTGTGCTACAGGCCCTGCGTGCTGGTTGTAAGGTCTCCTTGAAGTGTTAAAAGAGCACCTTAAACACAAATGTTTATAGTGGTTTTGTTCATAATTGCCAAAAATTGGAAGTAATCAAGATGTCTTTCAGTAGGTGAATGGACAAAAAAACCTGTGGTCCATCATACAAAGGAATATCATTCAGTGATAAAAAAGAAATGCGAAAGAGCATCATAATGACATCTGACCCCACTCCATTTTATCTCAACCCCTCCCATTTTTAAAAGACTTTATTTATCCATTTAAGAGAGAGAGAGAGAATAGGCAGGGATAGGAGCAGAGGAAGAGGGAGACACAGTCTCCCCGCTGAGTGGGAAGCCTGACATGGGGCTCCATCCCAGGACCCTGAGATCATGACCTAAGCCAAAGTCAACGCTCAACCAACTGAGCCACCCAGGTACTCTTTAGCCCCCCTTTTAACAACTAAAAATTAACATCTATCCAAAAACAGTAGTGCCTCTGTGGAAGTTGTGAAACCCAGTACCATATACCAAAAGACCTCACCCACCCGTGCATGGGTAATAGGCAGACAGACCTCGGTAAAGGCTACAGAACCAGCAGTATGAATGGGGCCCCACCCTTCCCAGCTGCAATTGGGGAACATCTGGAAAGTGCTAGTGGGCAGATACCCACAGATGAAAGGGGCCTTGTAGAAGTCCAGTCTTCCCAAAGACAGATGCCAACTCCACAGAATGAAAAAAAAAAAAAAAAAATACAAGTTTGGACCCATTGAAGAGGATGAGGAACTTTGTCAGCATAACCCCTCCCTCAAGACAGCACAGCAGTCGGCTGAATTAGCCTACAATGACCTCTCTCGAGGGGATAAGGGAGACGGTGAGTGAGTGCCTGACTTCCCTGCTGTGTGGGACACTTACTGGAAAAAAAACATTTCTTTACAGCAGCAACCAGACTTTTGAAGCGGGTTCTCTGTGACAGGGGTGAGGGAAGAAACCAGGAAAGAAGCAGATAAAAGTATCAAAGGGCATGAAAGGGATGTGGTTCTTGCTTGACTGTCTTCAGGACTCAACAGGAAACTCTGCCCATGAGCTGATAAGAGAACCTCATGAAGGAACTTCCAGCCTGGACTGTGGGAACTCTAAAGACCCCAAGTGTTGGGGCGCCTGGGTGGCTCATTGGGTTAGAGCCTCTGCCTTCAGCTCGGGTCATGGTCCTGAGTTCCTGGGATCAAGCCCCATGTCAGGCTCTCTGCTCTGCGGGGAGCCTGCTTCCCTTCCTCTCTCTCTCCCCCTCCCTCTCTGCCTGCTTGTGATCTCTGCCTGTCAAATAAATAAATAAATAAAAATCTTAGAAAAAAAAAAAGAGCCCCAAGGGTTAAACCCACACCTCCCTGCCCACTCTGCAGCCAGCTCCCTGGGCACATTCCCAAGTGTAGTGGCAGGAGCATGCTCTGGCCAACAAGGAAGGAGTGGACTCCCAAAACAGGCCAGGCTATATGGGAAATGAAAACTACAAACTTGAGCTATAGCGCCAGCTTCTGGAAAAGAAGAGAAGTTTCCAAAAGCCAGTGAGTTTTAAGATAGAAGACATACAAACCTAATTCTGCCACAAAAGGGAGCAAGAAGCAGGAAGCAGGTATAACTGTACAAGGTTGGAGAAAGACCCTAATGTAAGCAGAACTAACGAAAAATATTTCCAACCTGAAGCCAACTGGTAAGACTGGAGGAGGTGATTGCTACTTCAAATGTGAAAACAGCAACACAAATCTCCAAGGAACGTGAAGAATCAAGGACACACGACCTCTTTAAAAGAAAACAATAATCCTCAAGTAACCAAACTCAGACACAAAATTTTGCATTCTACCTGATAAAGAATTTGAAATAGCTGTTTTGAGGTCTCAAACAAGAAAACACAGAAAAGCAATTGAGCAAAATCAGGAAAACAATACATGGACAAAATAAGAAATTTATTTTTTTTAAAGATTTTATTTATTTATATGACAGAGAGAGAGAGATCACAAGCAGGCAGAGAGGCAGGCAGAGAGAGAGAGGGAAGCAGGCTCCCTGCTGAGCAGAGTCCAACGTGGGGCTCGATCCCAGGACCCTGGGATCATGACCCGAGCCGAAGGCAGAGGCCTTAACCCACTGAGCCACCCAGGCACCCCCAAAATAAGAAATTTAAAAAGTAGATAGAAATCATTTTTTAAAAAAGAACCAAATAGAAATTCTGGAAAGTCAATGAATGAAATTTTAAAATGCAATAGGAGAGCATCACAGCAGAAGAGACCTAACAGAAAATAGAATGAGTGATGTACAGGCTAGGAATTTTGAAATAATCTCAGAAGAGAGCAAAGAGATAAGAATGAAAAAGAGCAAAGAAAGTCCACATGGTCTATGAAACCCCATCAGAAGTACAAACATCAGAATAGTTGGAGTTCCATAAAGAGAAGAGAGGTAGTCAGAGGCAGAAAGTAAATTTAAAGAAATAATGGCTGAAAACTCCCCAAACCAGAGGAGAGACTTAGATATCCAAGTTCATGAAACTAATAAATCATTTTCTCAATACAAAATGACCTTTCCCAAGACACATTATAATAAAACTGGCAAAATGCAAGGACAGAGAGAATTTCTAGAAACAGTGAAAGAAAAAAAGATGATTATAACCTACAAAGGAACCCACATTAAGTTATCAGCAAATTTCTCAGCACAAATTCTACAGACCAAAAGAGAGTGGAATGATATATTCAAAGCATTTATTTTTTTAAAGATTTTATTTATTTATTTGACAGACAGAGATCACAAGCAGGCAGAGAGGCAGGCAGAGAGAGAGTAAGGGAAGCAGGCTCCCTGCCAAGCAGAGAGCCCGATGCGGGGCTCAATCCCAGGACCCCAGGATCATGACCTGAGCCGAAAGCAGAGGCTTTAACCCACTGAGCCACCCAGGTGCCCCTATTCAAAGCATTTAAAGAAAGACTTTATCTGGTGAAATCATCTTTCAGAAATAAGGGATAAATAAAGACATCCCCAGACAAAAAGCTGAGGCAGATCATCACCACTATATCTGCCTTACTAGAAATGCTGAAAGGATGGGACGCCTGGGTGGCTCAGTCGGTTAAGCGGCTGCCTTCGGCTCAGGTCATGATCCCAGCGTCCTGGGATCGAGTCCTTGCTGGGCGGGGAGCCTGCTTCTCCCTCTGCCTCTACCTGCCACTCTGTCTGCCTGTGCTCGCTCGCTCTCTCTGACAAATAAATAAATAAAATCTTTTTTAAAAAAAGAAATACTGAAAGGAGTTCTTCTAGCTGAAATGAAAAGATGTTAATTAGTAACATGAAAACATATGAAAATATACAACACACTGGCAAAGACAAATACACAGATTTAGAAAACTGTAATTCTGTAATATGAGAGAGTGCTAGCCACTACGGTATAAATATTAAAGAGAAAAAAGTATTAAAAATTACCATGACTAGGGACCCTGGGTGGCTCAGTCAGTTCAACATCCAACATCCAACTCCCGATTGCATCTCAGATCATGATCTCAGGGTTGTGAGATCAAGCCCGGTGTCAGGCTCTGCACTGGGTGTGGAGCCTGCTTAAGATTCTCTCTCTCTTCCTCTCCCTCTGCTCCTCCCCCACTACACTCCTACACTCTCTCTCAAAAATTTTTTTAAATTTTTTTATCTATGTTTTACGAAGATCTCATGGTAACCACAAAGCAAAAAACTGGTAGGTTCACAAAAGATAAAGAGACAGGAATTAGAGCATGCCACCATGGAAAAACACCAATTCATAAAAATAGCTGCCCCCCCAAAAAAAGAGAAAACAGAACAATGATACTACAAAACATCCAGAAAACAATTAATAAGATGGCATTATTAAGTCCTTACATATCGATAGTTATTCTAAGTGTAATGGATTAAATTCTCCAATCAAAAGGCACAGACTGACTGGATAGATAAAAATGAGATCCAACTAAGTGCTGCCTACAAAAGATTCATTTCAGTTTTAAGGACACATATAGGCTCAAAGTGAAAGAGTGGAAAAAGATATCCTATGCAAGTGGAAACCGAAAGAAAGCAGGGGTAGCTATATTTATATCAGACAAAATGGACTTTATATCAAAAATGGTAACAAGAGGGGCACGTGGGTGGCTCAGTGGATTAAAGCCTCTGCCTTCCGGTCAGGTTGTGATCTCAGGGTCCTGGGATCGAGCCCCGCATCAGGCTCTCTGCTCAGTGGGGAGCCTGCTTCCTTCTCTCTCTGCCTGCCTCTCTGCCTACTTGTGATCTCTCTCTGTGAAATAAATAAATAAAATCTTTAATTAAAAAAAAAGATGTTAAATCCAGATTCAAATCCCAGTCTGCCTGAATTAAAAGCCCCTGAATTAAAAAAAAAAAAAAGGTAACAAGAGACAAAGAAGGTCTATAATGATAAAGGGTTCATTCATCAAGCAGATACAACAATCATAAATATATATGTACCAAACATCAGAGTACCTAAATATATTAAGAAAATACTAAGAGATATAAAAGGAGAAATAAGGAACATAGTAGAGGACTTCAATAATAGGAAAGGCTTCAATACCCAACTTCCAGCAGTGGATACATCATCCAGACAGAAAGTCAACGAGGATATGATGGGCTTGAACCAAATGGGCCTAAGAAACATAAAGAACATTCCATCCATCAACAGCAGAATATACATTCTTTTCCAGTATACATGACCATTCTCCAGGATAGATTGTATGTTAGGCTAGTCTCCAGGGAACACCTTGCTTCAATTAAGATAGCTTCCAGACTAAATTTCAAGTCAAACAAGAAGTTCAACAACAAAAAATTGGACTATTAAATATTTTATACAACATATTTTGTATAAATATATAGTATGTGCAACCTATAAGTAAATGATAAAGAATAATAATAAAATGCACACTTGTGTGCCCCCACAGCTAATGAAGAAAATTTCCTTAGTTCTTTTTTAACTCTTGTTTCTTGATTTAAATGTAACATATATTCACTACAGAAATTTTGCAAGATCCAGAAGGTAAAAAAACAAAATCCCCACAATCCCCTTACCTCACTGCTGATTCTGGTAATAATGCTTCCTTGTTTATTCTGGATGTGTATTATTTTTTCTGAAATTGAGATCCTCTTATACAAATTGTCCCCTTTTTTCCATCATGACCATTTTCCTTAGAACATCTAAGTTCTTACTATCCTTTCATCCCCAAGATTCCAAGAAACAATCCCTAAATATGCTTACTTTTGAATTGAGAGTTGCTTTTTCCAAAAAGAAGTAGAAGCAGGAATTGATAGATGGAGAAAAATCTTTCTTGTCTGGCTTCTCCTTGAAACATAAACTAAATTAAGAGGTTGATAAAATGCATCCTGTGTGTCTGGCACAGAGCAGTATCTGGAGAGTAAATGTTGACTGATGATTGAGTCTCAGGAGGCTGAAAGCATCTCTGGAGATAAGAGCGAAAACAAAAACCAGCACTTCCGTGAAAAACAAAAACACCCAAGAAGACTTCTTTAAAGTCCAAACCAAGTTCTAGGTCCAGGATGGATTCTCAACGTGTACCAAGAATAAGTGCCTTATCATCGCATCTTATTTAATCATTATTTACCCAGAGGATAAGACACAGTTCTGGGTGCTTTGATGGAAGCAATGAAGAAACCAGCATGGGTATTGCTCTAAAGGAGTAAACAATCTGGTGGGGCAGGTAGGGCATTTGGACAAATGACTCTATACCATGTGGCTCCCTGAGTACAGTAGATGCTCAAGGACACAGTGATAGGAGACTCACAGAGCTTTACTACTGGAAGGATCTTAGAGTGGAAAGAGACCTCGGAACAAGTACTATCTCATACTTTTACCACCTGTCTATGTAATGGGACCAATAATATGTGTCTCCCTTGATTTTATAAAGAGTAAAGTGACAGTGAGCATAAACTATAAAGGTGTCACAAACATAAGGTATAATTGTGAAGATCCTCCTCACCCCACCTCATTTCCAGTTTGAGAAACAGGGAAACTGAGACTCAGAGGAGAAATAACATGTCTTGCCAAGTAAGTCAGAAGCAAAGTGAGGACTGGAATTGTGGTCTCTAGATCCCAAGTCCAGAGTGAATCATTGGGTGTGCTTGCTAAGAGCAGCAAATGATCCTCAGCTCCTTCCTAACCCATCCCAGATGCAGGTGTTCTTTCCTTCTTTCCACTGTTTCCTATGGATCTTGATCATGGCCCTTGGATTGGCTATTGTCCCATGGAAACCTGAATAAAGTCCTAAAGTAGAGTCAGGAAGTGCTTCCATTAATGAGGTTTGGATTCTGGGTCTCCCACCACCTCTGTGGTTTCTAAACGTTCACTGCAGATTCTACTACACCTGACCCCATTGACCATGTACACTCTATCCCAGGGGATCAATGCTATCAGCACAAACCTTCCTGCTCTGGGTCCACATTCATGCAACTGAGCTGCTGGAAACAAAATAGAAATTCATGCTAAAAATGCAAATGATGGGGTGCCTGGGTGGCTCAGTCGGTTAAGCGTCTGACTCTTGATTTCAGCTTAGGTCATGATCTCAGGGTGGTGAGATCAACCTCTGTATTGGGCTCTGCACTGGACATGGAGCCTGCTTAAGATTGTCTCTCTCCCTTTCCCTCTGCCTCTCTCTGTCTCTCAAAAAATAAAAAAATAAAAATGTTTTCTAAAAGTTTTCAAATAAATCCTGCACTTTGTAAACTTTACATTTATAGGTGTTTTATTATTTCAGTGGTTAATCCCCCTAGGACTATGGATACCAGGCAGGCAGATTTTGTTGCTCCTCATTTTATGAAGAAACTGACTCTTAGGGTCTGGGACTTGCTCAAGGTCTCATGGCCAGTGAGTGCCAGAGTTAATGCAAATCCAATTCTCTTAACCCTCAATTGGGGTCTCTGTTTCCTTAGAATCTACCTCTGGCAGAATCTATTTCAGGTGCAGATCTCAGAAACTGAGATTTGTATGACCTAGAACATACTTAGGCAAAAGGGGGCATGTTTTTTAAAAAATACTAGGATATTATATATAATTCAAAGATAATCCATGGGGAACACAAAGACACAGCTCAATCTTGGGGACAACTGGAACCAGACAATCAAATATGCCTTGAACCCTTTCTCCCTGCTCCTCTGTGGGCTCTAGTATCTCTCTTTAACAAGAGCTTCCTTCAGGAGGAGGGACATATGGCCACTGACATTTCTCAAGTCTACCATCTTATGGGTTTCCCTCCCAGAGAAAGCCCTACTCTCTTCCTGAGTCTTGGTTAAAAGAAAAGGAAGTCTGGAAGAACTGAGATTGTCCTGGTTTTCATCAGGTGTCCATTTATGGACCATTCAGTTATGGCCAAGTGGGCAGGGTCATTTAAAATGGTGCCACATCCCCCTTCATTATAGACATGCATCTGGGGGATACCTGAGGCTGAAAGTAATGATGATTCTCACTAAGAACAGGGGAGTTGTAGGTATGAAAGTGGCCGAGATCACCCTGTGAGTGTATAGAAAGAAAAGAAGGAAGGGAGGACAGAACCCTGGGGAGTGGGGGTGGCGGGGGGGTGAGATTTCAAGAGTGAAAAGAAAGGAACCAGGAAGGAAAGAGGAAATGAAGGACAGAACATATAGATGGAAAATGAGGAGAACCCAGACTGACAGGAGCCAAGTGAGTTTGAAGGAGGAAGGAAAAACCAACCATGTTGAGGTCCAACAAAATACACAAAGAGTGGCCTTGGGATCTGGCAGAGCACAGATCATTGGTGATCTATCCAAATGCCATTTCAATGGAGATGGAGGAGTGGAAGCCAGTTGAAGATGAGAAAATGCAGACTGTGAGTGTAGTTCTTGAGGAACTTAGATAGGAAGGGTGGAAAAGGATTAGGAGATGAAGTGACAGAGGTGAGGGGACAGTCCCCTCTATCTTGACCACATGGGTTTATGGACAGTAATGGGTTCCTGGACAGTAAGCCTGTAAGCATGATAGTAAACATGACAGTAAGCATGATACTCCCCATTAGGCAACCAAACATCACATCAAATGCTCACACTGGGCAATGTAAGAAACTATTTCTAATAATAATGGCTAATTTTACTGTCATAAATCACACAGATCGGACTCAAAGCTCACATTCTCACCCATTCTTCCTACTACCTTTCCATTGGTAGATGGAATGTCAAGGTGTAAATTATCCAGAGGGAGATGATAGATCAACAGAGATAAGCCCCTCTCAACCAGCCCCCTTCCTGAAGACTTTCCCTAAGAGAAAAAAAAAAATGGTCTCTTCTCCTATGTCTACTACCATCTACCTCCATCCCTACCAAGACTCTCTCCTATCTCTCTAAAAGAAACAAAGCTCTATTCAAATTATAGTTTCAGACACAACCATTAATTGTGGACCAATCAGCAATTCCAGACAACTGAAAGATCCAGCGGGCTGCTCTCTATCCTCATGACCCCTCCCTGAAGTGTGGATCTCCCCTTCTCCATGCCTTGAGCTATGGAAAACTTTAGGGCAGGCAATGAGGTCATGTGAAGACTGACTATACATCAGACATAGGCAGAGCCAGACTCTGGGGATTTTTCCAGACTGACTTCATTCTCACAGCCATTGATCTCCTGGCAGACTGTGGTGTTGTAGAGAATAGGACTAAACAAAATACCTCAAACACCAACATTGGCCTCCTGCAAGTAGGAAGAATGTGAGACCAAAGTCCCCTCCTCCAATCTCTCATAAAAATAGGTTCCCCCAGTTCAGACACAGCCAATGCCTGTGACCTCACTTCAAATACGGCTGTGAGGTGTCAGGTTGCTGACACTCACCTGACTGTCACACGTCCCTGTCCTTTGTCACATCCCCCACCCCTGTTGAGTTTTTTCAACACTGTTTTTCTCTCAGTCTATCCCTGATTTTTAGAGCAGGTAGATGAAATAAGACCTTCCATCTGTTCCCACTAATAAAATACCAAACATAAAGGAATATCCTCTTTGAATTAAAAACTTTCCATGTTGGGACACCTGGGTGGCTCAGTTGGTTGGGCGGCTGCCTTCGGCTCGGGTCATGATCCCAGCGTCCTGGGATCGAGTCCCACATCGGGCTCCTTGCTCGGCAGGGAGCCTGCTTCTCCCTCTGCTTCTGCCTGCCACTCTGCCTGCCTGTGCTCGCTCTCTCACTCTCTCTCTCTCTCTCTGACAAATAAATAAATAAGATCTTAAAAAAAAAACTTTCCATGTTGAACTATGAACTTGAAGATTACTTTTTTCCTTCCTTTTTCCATTTTCTCTTTAACTTCCTTCTCCTATGATTCCTCTCCGCCCAGCCCAGCCCACTCTCTCCACTTTTTTTTCTAAAGAAAAATTATACATATCTTATTCTTTTTTTAAAGATAGATTTATTTATTTATTTATTTATAATGTTATTTATTATTTATAATAAATTTATTTATTTATTATAAATAATATTTATTTATTATAAATAATAAATTTATTTTTAATATATTAAAGTACATTTAATATATTAAAAATATATTTTTATATTTTTATGTAAATAGGGATATATATTTTTATATGTATATAAAAATAAATATTTTTATATATATAGGGAGGGGCAGGCTCCCTGCTGAGCAGAGAGCCGGATGCCGGATGCCGGGCTGGATCCCACGACCCCTGAGATCATGACCTGAGCCGAAGGCAGAGGCTTAACCCACTGAGCCACCCAGGTGCCCCTACATATCTTATTCTAAGTAGAAATATATGCATATGTTACTCTGTTTCAGGAGGACTCATTTCATAGAGCACAGTGCTAGACGCTAGGGGACTGGGGGTCAACCCCATTATAAGGTGCTCCGTAGAGCGGCCTCCTGTGGCCATATGGGGTTATGTCCCCTCTCCTCTCCTAAGAAATCTAGACGCACCTCATAATTCCACCCAATATCCTCCTCCTGCTCCAAGGAAATTCTCCTAAACTCTCTTGGGGGAAGTGAAGTCCTTCTGAATGGTTTCCCAAAGCACAAGGGTTGAAAGGGATGTGAGAAGCCACTAATCCTGTAGTTGGTAAAATCTGTCTTCATGCTAGAGTCACCCAGAAAACTTTACAGTCATGCAAATTCCCAAGGGTCACTCCAAGAGATTCTTATTCAGAAAGTGTGGGGACATCCATATTTTTGATAAGGGCACCCAACCTCCTCAGTCCCATGGGAGCCCATCTGAAGTCTGTATTAGGAAATATTCATAGACCGCTTCCCTCCAAATCCAGTATTTGAGTCTCCTCCATGGTGTCCCTGCTCAGTGGACACTCAGCCTATGCAAGGGGCTCACGTCATATCCCAGGCTAATAACAGCAGCTGCCATCTATTGAGCACCTGCTATGAGCCCAGGAACTGCACAAGGAGTTATGGATTATCTCATGAGGAATGCCACACTCTCCACCAAGACCAAAGCTGCACATGCAGTGGGTTTGAATAAATGCCTCAAAGATGAAGAAATAAAGATAAATGTTTGCACATGTACAAAAGACACATGGGAGAAGGCTCCCAACAGTGCTTTTCACAACAGATTGAAACCAGGAACAGCCCAGGCCTCCTGCAGTGGGAGAACAAATTAAAAAAAAAAATTGTCATCTATTTACTCAACTGAACATACACAGCACTCAAAGCACAACCTACAGCAACACGCAAAAATAATGACGATTCTGAGCAATATAATCTTAAATTTTAAAAAAAAACTAAACTAAAGTAGGGGGCCTGGGTGGCTCAGTTGGTTAGCTATCTGACTCTTAATTTCAGTTCAGGTCTTGATCTCAGGTTTGAGTTCAAGCTCTGCACTGGAGAAAAAAAATTATAAAAGATGTATTTTTAGAAATGCATGCAAATGCAACAGAACTACCTAAAAAGATGGGAGTGATGGACCCAGGAATGAGGATGATCACAACCTCAGATGGAGGAATGGGAGGAGTGGGAGGTGGAAATACGGTTAAATGTAGATTATTGTCAAAGCCTTAGCTTTTGTTTTGAGATTCTTATTACATGATAAGGAGGGAGGAAGGAAGGACCATTCGTGGATGAGTCGTGAATGTGTCAGACTTCTATTATTTTGATTATCCCAATGCAATGCACCCTGAGGTCCAGTTTTAAAAAATGACTATTAGATACAGAAATGGTTTGGTACCCTTCTATTATGAGCTCTTAGAAGGAGGGATTGAAATTTCTTTTCCCAGTTTGGATACTCAGTTGCGTGCCTTGAGGAGAAAAATCACAAAAGCTAACAGGAAGGAACCCAGAGTTCCTTCTGCTTCTCCTGGAAAATACGTGAAATTGACTACACTGACCCCTGCAGGCAGGTGGCAGGCAGTGTAAGAGGGCCGGCCAGAGTCAGACCATGGCCAAGTGTGACTCCAGCAAAGACAGACCCTCAAAAATGTGATGTCTCCTGCACAGAGATGCACACACACACACACACACACACACACCTCTGCTGCTGACTATAGAAAAAAATCATTTCTCATGTGGAAAAGGAGTTAAGCTACACAGAGAGGAGATAGAACAGAATGGGGCAGCTGAGAAGAGTATAACTAAACTTTATTGACTTTCTCATTTTGTCTGGGCTTCCCTCTCTATTGGGTTAAAGAAGCTCATCTCCCTGGGCTATGAGCTTGGCAGTTCTCCAATGCACAGTTGTCAACTTCTGACACCCTGCCAGGGATAAATGTAAATGTCCACAAGGAGGAGAACATGAGCCGCAAAGGCCTTTGAGCCCAGTAGAGGGGCAGCGCCTGCCTGATTGTTGGGTTGGTCCCACGGTCGGCAGTTGCTGGCCTGTGTGTGAGGCAGGAGAGAGCTCAGTACTAATGACCATTACCAGGACCACCAGTGCATGGAGTCCTAACCCCTGGGCGTTGTCCTACTTCCCCAGGTTCGTGGTAAGACAGGCACTAGAACATCGCTCTGTTCTTTGTAGCATTCCCATTACGTACCAGTAATTGGCACAGATATGGTGATAGCACCAGGCACTTCTGCACCTCTGGAGAGGAAGACCCCCTCCGCTTCTCTTCCCTGCAACCCTTACTGAGTGGCAGAGAAGGTTGAAATTTAGAATAAAAAAAATTCCTGTATGCCAGGGAGTTTTTCCATCTATAGAGCTAAAAACACTGAATGAATCTCCGCAGTTCCTTCCTGAACCACAATTCCTGGTTGAGGAGGCCACGTGAACAAGGCAGCTGCAGGATGTGGAAAGCATATCAACTTCAGGTCACACTGATGGGGACTGAACCTCAGCTCTGTCTGCCACCTGCATGATCTCCATGATGGATTTGATGTCCCTGAGTCTCGCCCCCACCATCCGTATGATGGAAGGAAGAGTAGCCTTCTCCAGAGGATTATTGGGTAAGGTTAAATTAGGTAATATATTCAAAGGAGTCTGGCATATGGTGCATATAATAAAAGTTCATTCACTCATTACTCATCCTTGTCTCTCCCAGAAAGCATCCAATAAAGAAGTTGGGAGAAGACAAGGCAGCAAGAAATCTGCACAATCTTAAGCAGCTGCTTTTGCTCAGGTCATGATCCCAGGGTCCTGAGATCAAGCCCCACATCGGGCTCCTTGCTGGGCAGGGAGCCTGCTTCTCCCTCTCCCTCTGCCTGCCTGCCTACTGCTTCCCCTGCTTGCGCGCTCGCACTCTCTCTCTCGCTCTCTCTCTCTCTGTGTCAAATAAATAAAGCCTTAAAAAATAAATAAGACACCTGGGTGGCTCAGTTGGTTAGGAAATCTGCACAATCTGTTATCGTGGAGAGTTGCCCACTTGGCCTTATAGAGAATCTCTCTTATCGGAAGCTGTTTGCAACTCTCAACAATGCGACCCCTTGGGGTGCTGGGACAGGGGAAGACGTCATATGGGGGCATTTCTCTGGAAAGAAAATTTGGTGCCAAGAGGCCCCTTCCTAAGTAAAACCCTCCCTGCCTCCCTCCTTCCTCCTCATCTCCAGGTGGACAGAGTTGGTCAGCCCCTTCTCCAGACTTGGAGCATGCTCAGTCCATATTATCCAGAGTGGTAACTCCCCATATGAAGCATAGATACCAGGCACTGGAATGAGCACTTCCCGTGCCTTATGTCATTTAACCCTCTCATTAACCCTATGAAGGAGGAAAATGAAGGTTAATGAAGTGAATTAATATACTGAGTTGCAAAGACAAAAGATGGCAGAGCTAGAATTCAGAGCCCTGCCTGCTGGCTCCAGTGTTTTTAGCCACTGCACCATACTGTCTGTCTCCCTTTCACCCCATCATGGTCCTTATCACATGGTGTATATATCTGTTAGTCATGCCTAATAGGCTGTCAGCTCTTCAGAGGCAGGAACTGTGGCTTTTTTATCCGTTTATCCCCAGCACCTAGCATAGTGCCTGGCAAAGAATGAATGAATAAATGAAGGAAGAAACCATCTTCTTCTAAGTCAAGGAAGGAGACAGCACCGGTGTTCTTCCTAAGTCACTATGACTCATAACCTCTATTCCCATCCACGCTTTGTAGGGCGAGGAGAAGGCAGGTGTCTGGAAGTGCAGGTTACACCTTCCCTGAAGTGCACTTCTCACTCACATTAGGAGCCCAGAGTTAGCCATGAGAGCGAGGCCAAGCCCTTTGCTAGAAGAGAGATGTTTACTGGATCTTTAATGCTAGAAAATCCCACCCATCCCTCCATTTCACAATTTTTTGCAGCATTAAATCCTCATAGAATTTATTCTGGATATTTTCTTCAAATCCATTGAACTCAGCCATTCTCTTGTTTCATATTCATTACTGTGGTTTATAGATTATTTCCTTAGTGATCCCAAATGAAACTGCCACTTAATCCCTACAAGAGGTTCAGCTCAAAATTTCAGAATGAAAGTAGTATATTGATTAAGAGTATGGAACCTGGGGCCCCTGGGTGACTCAGTGGATTAAAGCCTCTGCCTTAGGCTCAGGTCATGATCCCAGAGTCCTGGGATCAAGCCCCGCATCGGGCTCTCTGCTCAGCAGGGAGCCTGCTTCCTCCTCTCTCTCTGCCTGCTTGTGATCTCTGTCTGTCAAATAAATAAATCTTTAAAAAAAAAAAAAGAGTATGGAACCTGAAGTCACATGTTCCTAGGTTCAAATTCCACCCTGCTATGTAAGTTTCTTAAAATTCTTTCATCCTGTTTTCACTTCTATAAAATGGATACAATAATAATTTCATAGAATTACCATTGAGATTAAATGCAATATGTATAAAACATTTAGCATAGTGTCTGGCACATAGTAAATGCTCAATAAACATTCATTTTTAAAAAGTTGGGTCTATGGGGTGCCTGGATGGCTCAGTGGGTTAAGCCACTGCCTTTGGCTTGGGTCATGATCTCAGGGTCCTGGGATCAAGCCCCACATCAGGCTCCTTACTCGGTGGGGAGCCTGCTTCTCTCTCTGCCTCTGCCTGCCTCTCTGCCTGCTTGTGATCTCTCTGTCTCTCTCTCTCTGTCAAACAAATAAATAAATAAAATCTTTTAAAAAAGAAAAGTTGGGTCTAGAGGGCGCCTGGGTGGCTCAGTGAGTTAAGCCTCTGCCTTTGTCTTGGGTCATGATCTCAGAGTCTTGGGATCGAGCCCCACATCGGGCTCTCTGCTCAGCAGGGAGCCTGCTTCCCTTTCTCTTTCTCTGCCTGCCTCTCTGCCTACTTGTGATCTCTGTCTGTCAAATAAATAAACAAAAATATTTTTAAAAAATAAATAAAAGTTGGGTCTAATGCAAATGACCAACAGGCACACTAAAAAGCTGTTCCACATCACTCGGCATCAGGGAAATACAAATCAAAACCGCAATGAGATACCACCTCACACCAGTCAGAATGACTAAAATTAACAACTCCGGAAACAACAGATGTTGGTGAAGATGTGGAGAAAGGGGAACCCTCTTACAGTGTTGGTGGGAATGCAAGCCAGTGCAGCCACTCTGGAAGATGGTATCGAGGTTCCTCAGAAACTTAAAAATAGAGCTACCCTACTACCCAGAAATTGCACTACTATGTATTTATCCAAAGAATACAAACAGTGATTCAAAGGGGCACATGCGCCCCAGTGTTCATAGCAGCAATGTCCACAATAGCCAAACTATGGGAAGAGCCCAGATGTCTACCAACAGATGAATGGATAAAAAAGATACGGGGTGTGTGTGTGTGTGTGTAATGGATTATTACTCAGCCGTCAAAAATGAAATCTTGCCATTTGCAATGACATGGATGGAACTAGAGGGTATTATGATAAGTGAAATAAGTTAGTCAGAGAAAGACAAATATTATGATTTCACTCATATGTGGAATTTAAGAAACAAAACAGATAAACATGGGGGAAAGGAAGGAAAAACAAAACAAGATGAAAACAGTGAGGAAGACAAACCGTAAGAGACTCTTAAAAATAGGAAAAAGCAAACTGAGGGTTGCTGGAGGGGAGGTGGGTAGGAGGATTTGGTAACTGGGGGTGGGCATTAAGGAGGCCACTTGGTGGAATGAGCACTGGTTGTTTATATCCAACTGATGAATCATTATGTTCTACCTCTGAAACTAATAATACACTATATGTTAATTAAATTGAATTTTAAAAAATTTTTTAAGTTGGGTCTAGTACAGGGACACCTAAGGTGGTTACACAGATGCTGGTACTCCCAGGATAGAGTTCAGCTCACTCTGACATTAGGGTTCCCTCAGATTACCACCAACTCCATGATTCATTGTCTAAAAGTTTAACCTGGTATCAATCCTGCCCGCACACAGAGATCTCGGAGCCATTCTAATGCCTCATTCTTAAACATGAAGGTAACCAAGAATCCTTAGGCACTGTTTTTAAAACTCTGCAACATGAAAGAGAAAAAACAAAATAAATAGCAAAATTGACCTAACAAAGCAGAGACAATTTAAGAAACAAAAGAGAAGATTTTAAAAAGAAGATTTGAGAAGATACTGCCTCCGTAATACAAAGGTATAAAAAGGAATTGAGCATAGTAGTTCCTCAAAAAATTAAAAATAGAATTGCCACATGATTCGGTAATTTCACTTCTGGGTATATACCCAAACGAATTGAAAACAGGGTCTCAAAGAGGTATTTGTACAATGATGTTCATAGCAGCATTATTCACAATAACCAAAAGGTAGAAGGTACCCAAGTGTCCATCAATGGGTAAAGGAAATATGGTGTGCACCCCTATGTTTACTGCAGCATTATTTACAATAGCCAAATTACGGAAGCAGCTCAAGTGTCCATCGATAGACAAATAGAAAAAGAAGTGGTGTGTGTATGTGTGTGTGCGCATGTGTATACATATGGCGGTGTGTACATACATCTCTCATGGAATATTATTTATCCATAAAAAATAATGAATCCTTGCCATTGGTAACAATATGGATGGAGCTAGAGAGTATAATGCAAAGCAAAATAAGTCAGTTGGACAAAGACAAATACCATATGACTTCTCTTTTATGCGGAATTTAAGAAACAAAACGAACAAGTGAAGAAAGAGAGAGAGAGAAACCAAGAAACATACTCTGAACTATAGAGAACAGCCATCAGTTACGAGGGGAGGTGGGTTGGGCGATGGGTAGCACAGGTGATGGGGATTGAAGAATACACTTACCATGATGAACACTGAGTCATGTATATAAATGTTACATATGATATTGTACACCTGAAACTAATACAACACTGTATGTCAACTGTACTGGAATTAAAACTAGAAGCTTTATTTTTAAAAAAATTAACAAAAAAATTGGAGAGAAAACAAGAATATGTGGCATGTACGTACAATAGAATATTATTCAGCCTCTAAAAGGAAGGAAATTCTGACATATGCTACAACATGGATAAGCCTTGAAGATACTATGCTAAGGGAAATAAGCCAGTAAAAAAAGACAAATACTCTTATGATTCCATTCCAATGAGCTACCTAGAGTAGTCAAATTCAGAGACTGAAAGTAGAGTGGTGGTAGCCAGGAGCTGGGGTGTGCTTCATGTGTACAGTTTCCTTTCAAAGAAAAAGACTACTGGAGATTGGTTTCATATCATTGTGAACGCACTTAACACTAGCAGACTACACACTTAAAAATGGTTAAGGTGGCAAATCTTATATTGTGTGTATTTTATCACAATTTAAACATTTTAATTGGGAACAAAAAAAATAATTGAAAAAATTGAAAGGAATGTTGCTAAAACTCTAAAATGCAATGTGAAAACTTAAAGATGAAGTTGAGAAAATGTCTTAGTTCAGAGAACAAAAGGACAATGAGATATAAAATATGAGATTTTTTGAAAGGGCAAAAGGAACAGGGGCACCTGGCTGGCTCAGAGCATGTGACTCTTGATCTCAGGGTCATGAGTTCAAGCCACACGCTGGGCATGGAGCCTATTTAATAAATAAATAAACTCACACACACACACACACACACACACAAAGGAACCATCCAGAAAGTACAACATCTCAATTCTTGAGAACTTCAGAAAATAGTAATAATAATTAAGGAGAGAAAAAAAGTTAAATCAAGAGAATTTCCCAGAGAGGAAAAATGACACACATCTTCAAACAAAAAGGATCTATGGCGTGCCTAGCACAATAGACAGAAAAAGGTATACAATTAGATAAATTAACATAAAACTTCAGAAAACCATGGATCAAGACAAGATCCTAAAAGCTATCAAAGAAAAATAAATAATAATACAGCTTATTCCCAAAGCTGAAGAATTAGTCTGACAACAGACCTTCTGTTAGCAACACTTCCAATAGTTTACCAAAAGACAATTCAATAATGTCTTCAGGCTTGCAGGAAATCGCCTTCATTGTGAATTCCAAACCCAGATGAAACTGAGTAAGAATAGAACAAGCACATTTGCAGATATGCAAAGACTCAGAAACTCCACCTCCCATGCCTCCTTTTTTTAAGAAGTTATATGAGGGCGCCTGGCTGGCTCAGCCCATAGAGCATGTGACTTGACCCCAGGGTTGTGAGTTCAAGCTCCTTGTTGGGTGTAAAGATTACTTAAGAAAAAAAAATTTTTTTAAGTTATTTGAGTACATTCTCAAGTAACTTCCTCAACTACTTTCCATGAAGAGTAAAACAAGAAAAGTGCACCAAACTCACGTTAAGAATAAATGAAGAAAGAGGAAGTTATGGACAACATGGAACACTGAACCCACATAGGAATAAGGTTGAATAAAGGGAAATTTCAGGGTTATGGCTGTGCAGCAGGCCCAGAAAACAACCAGCTCAGACTGAAGCAGGAAATAAAAGTCCTATAGCAGAAAGGTTTATGAGATTGTATAGGGAAAAACTTGGAAAATAAGACTTGAGCATATGATGAAGGCCCAGTATTCAATCTTTTTTTTACAGTTATTTTATTTTATTTTTTTGTAATTTTTTTTAATTTTGATTTTTTTAATTTCATTTCAGCGTAACAGTATTCATTGTTTTTGCACCACACCCAGCGCTCCATGCAATACGTGCCCTCCCTAATACCCACCACCAGGCTCCCCTAACCTCCCACCCCACCCCTTTCAAAACCCCTCAGGTTGTTTTTCAGAGTCCATAGTTTCGCATGGTTCACCTCCCCTTCCAATTTCCCTCAACTCCCGTCTCTCCATCTCCCCAGTATTCAATCTTTAAAAGCAATTAGAAATTCAGTGGGGAAGAAAATATGAGAAAGTCATTATCTAAATAAGAAAATAAAAAAACAGTTCAGGGGTGCCTGGCTGGCTCAGTCCGTAGAGCATGCGACTCTTTATTTCAGGGTTTTAAGTTTGAGCTCCACATTGGGTGTAAAGATTATGTAAAAATAAAATCTTGGGGCACCTGGGTGGCTGAGTGGGTTAAAGCCTCTGCCTTCAGCTCGGGTCATGATCCCAGAGTCCTGGGATCTAGCCCAGCATTGGGTTCTCTGCTGGGCGGGGAGCCTGCTTCCCTTCCTCTCTCTCTGCCTACTTGTGATCTCTGTCTGTCGAATAAATAAATAAATAATCTTTAAAAATTTAAAAAATTATATCTTAAAAAAAAAACAGTTTGTATCAGAAAAGGAAGTGACTGAGATTCAAGAAAAGAATTAAATGGTTATCAAGGGAAAAAGAAAGTGAAGAGATGGAAGATATAAGAGATACAATGAAGAAGGTATGCATTTCCTCTCCCAACAAATAGAAAGGCAATCAGAAACTTCAGAGAAAACAACAAATATATAAAATGACAATGTACAGATTAAAACAGTGTATGGTTTTAGCAATGGGTTTTTATTTTAAAAAAGAATATTTTTTAGGTTGGTGATATAAGCCTTTGAAAATGAAAAGCAAACAATCATAACATGCTATTTGGCCCTGCAAGTAAACTGAGTTTGTCTAATGATAGCAGTTTGAATACTGGAGGTTTGGGAAAGGGTTCACATTTTAGAATAAATCTATAAAAATACAGGATATATATATAAAAGATACAGGGAGCCTGGGTGGCTCAGTGGGTTAAGCCTCTGCCTTCAGCTCAGGTCATGATCCCAGGGTCCTGGGATCGAGTCCCACATCGGGCTCTCTGCTCCGCGGGGAGCCTGCTTCCCCTCCTTCTCTCTCTGCCTGCCTCTCTGCCTACTTGTGATCTCTGTCAAATAAATTAATTAATTAATTTTTTTAATTAAAAATAAAATAAATTAAAATCTTAAAAAAATAAAGCAACACAATTAAAAGATGTCAAAGAGGAGGAAAATGTCAGTAGATAAATCTGACAAACACTACTTCAGTGAGGTATCCTGGTTAACAGCATCAGTGATAAGTTATACTTATAACACATCCTCTTGGGGACGCCTGGGTGGCTCAGCTGGTTGAGCGGCTGCCTTCGGCTCAGGTCATGATCCCAGCGTCCTGGGATCGAGTCCCAGATCGGGCTCCTCGCTGGGCAGGGAGCCGCTTCTCCCTCTGCCTCTGCCTGCCACTCTGTCTGCCTGTGCTCACTCTCTCTGACAAATAAATTAAAAAAAAAAATAACACATCCTCTTGGTATGATGTATTGATAATGAAACTTTACCTCCATGGTCTTTCTCTCAAAAAATACATAACTTCAGTCTAACCATGAGAAAAAAATTAGACAAATCCAAACTAAAGGATATTTTACAAAATACCTTACCAGTACTCCTTAAAACTATCAAGACAATCAAAAACAAAGAAAGTCTGAGACATTGTCATAGCCTTAAGGTGCTTAAGGAAACATAACACTTAAATGTAATGTGAGATCCTGGATTGGGCCCTGCAACAGAATAGAGATATTAGGTAAAAACTAGGGAAAAACAAATAAAGTATGGATTTCAGTTGATAATAATGTATCAATATTGGTTCCTAGTTGTGACAAATGTAAAAACATTAATAGTAGGGGGATGGGGGTGTGGGGTATACAAGAATTCTTTATACTATTTGTGCAACTCCTCTGGAAACATAAAATAATTCTAAAACAAAATGTTTATTTTTTAAAATGCATATCTGACAGAGTTTGAGAGAGAAAGCGGGTAAGAAGTGAAAGGAAGGATGGGTGCTAATAAGTGACAGTAAGGGGGCGCCTGGGTGGCTCAGTGGGTTAAGCCTCTGCCTTCGGCTCAGGTCATGATCTCAGGGTCCTGGGATCGAGCCCTACATCAGGCTCTCTGCTCAGCAGGGAGCCTGTTTCCCCCTCTCTCTCTGCCTGCCTCTCTGCCTACTTGTGATCTCTCTCTCTCTGTCAAATAAATAAAATATTTTTTAATGATAGTGAGTTAAAATATTTTTTTCTTATTCTTAACCCTTCTCAAAGATAACCTTGAAGTAACAATAGCAACAATGCATTTAATGATTATTGCATATGGATAAGTAAAATGAATGACAGCAATGTCACTAGGAGTGAGAGGGAGGAATTGGGAATACTATTTTTAAGGTACCTATACTACAAGTGAAGCAAGAATAGCATCGTTTGAAGGCAGATTTAGTTTAGTTAAAAATATATACTGTTAACTCTAAGACAACCACTGAAAAGAATTTTAAGAATTTTGTATTGATGTGCTAAGGAAGGAGATAAAATTTAATCATACAAATTGTTCCTTTCAAACCAGAGAATTCAGAAGGAAGAAGCATCTGGCAATGAACAAAAAACAATGGCAAACACGGTTGACATTAATCCAAATATATCAATAGTACTCTAAATGTGAATGGTTTAATAAGCCAATTAAAAGAGACTGTCAGAGTGGATTTCTTTAAAAAGACAACTATATGTTGTCTACAAAAACCAAATTTAACATGTTAAAAGTAAAGAAATGGAGGGATGCATGGGTGTCTCAGTCGGTTGAGTGTCCAGCTCTTGATTTCAGGCTTAGATCATGATCTCAGGGTCATGAAATCGAGTCCCGGGTCAGCATGTGTGCTGAGCTTGGAAACTGCTTGAGAATCCCTCTCTCCTTCTCTCTCTGACCCTCCCCACTTGTGCTCTCTCCTAAAAAAAAAAAAAAAAAAAGGTAAAGGTAAAGGAATAGAGAAAGTTATTTCATGCTAACACTGATCAAAAGACAGTTGGGGGGTGCCTGGGTGGCTCAGTGGGTTAAGCCTCTGCCTTCGGCTTTGGTCATGATCTTAGGGTCCTGGGATGGAGCCCTGCGTCGGGCTCTCTGCTCATCAGGGAGCCTGCTTCCCCCACTCTCTCTGCCTATCTCTCTGCCTACTTGTGATCTCTGTCTGTCAAATAAATAAATGACATCTTAAAAAAAAAAGACAGTTGGAGTAGCTATATTAATTTCAAACAAAGAAGACTTGAGAACAAAGAAAATTATCACTAATAAAGGGGGGCACTATATAATGATCAAGGAGTCAGTTCTCCAAGAAATATGTATGCATCTAAAAACAATGTCAAAATACACAAAGTAAAAACAGAACAAAAAGGAGAAAAAGATGAATCCACAATTATTGCTGGAGACTGCAAAACCCTGTCAGCAACTGATACATCTAGCATGCAGAAAATTCAATAAAGATATAGTTGCCATGAAGAGCACTATCAATCAACTTGATCTGATTGATATTTGTAGAATACTCCATCCAATAACAAAATACACATTCTTCTGAAGCTCACCTGAAACATTCACCAAGATAGATCACAAAACATACCTTTGCAAATTTAAAAGAGTAGAAATCACACAAAAGATGTCATTTTAAATTAATATTAGTTATTTGAACATAAACAGCTCTAGAATGAAGAAAATTTATCTTCTATTATTATCTTCTATTATATTATCTATTATCTTCTTTTACTCTATTACATCTTATTTTTTTAAGATTTTATTTATTTATTTGACAGACAGAGGGATCACAAGCAGGCAGAGAGGCAAGCAGAGAGAGGAGGGGAAGCAGGCTCCCTACTGAGCAGAGAGTCTGATGTGGGGCTCAATCCCAGGACCCTGAGATCATGACCTGAGCCAAAGGCAGAGGCTTTAACCCACTGACCCAACCAGGCACTCCATTCTATTACATCTGAATGGACATATTCCTTAAAGAATATCTACTTTCCTTTAATTTTTAAAAGTTTTTTATTTTAATTCCAGTATAGTTAACATACAGTATTATATTAATTTCAGGTGTACAATATAGTGACTATTTTCCTTTGCTTTCTTTGCTTGCTCAACATTATGCCTTCTGATATCCTCTGCCTGGCCAATGCCTACTCATGATCAGTCCAAACTTAAAAATTAAGAACTTTAATATAGTATAACAAAAGCATAAACAAAGTTAGTAATTGAAAAAAAACTACAGAACATAATGAAATATTTATGACATAAAGGATTGATGTCCTTAATATATAAAGAGATTTATAAATCAATAAGAAAAAAATGAGCAAATTTATTCTTGGCTCTTAGCCCACGCAGCAACAAGAATGGTATCTTTTTTTTAATTTTTTTAAAGATTTTTATTTATTTATTTGTCAGAGAGAGAGAGAGAGCACGAGAGAACGAGCACAGGCAGACAAAGTGGCAGGCAGAGGCAGAGGGAGAAGCAGGCTCCCTGTCAAGCAAGGAGCCCGATGCGGGATTCGATCCCAGGATGCTGGGATCATGACCTGAACCGAAGGCAGCTGCTTAACCAACTGAGCCACCCAGGCGTCCCAAAAATAGTATCTTTAAATCCCAAACTCCCCTACTTAAAGTTCTTCAGTGACTTCTCATGGCTCTTAGAATAGAATCCAAAACCCTTAACACAGCCCACATGATCCAGTCCTTACCAACCTCTTTAAACTCTTCTCCCATCATCCCTCACCCCTCCCTCTCTGGACTCCAGTCAGGTTGGTCTTTTTTCAGCTCCTTGATACCATAACATTTTTTTCTTTTTTTTTTTCAAATTTTTTTTAAGATTTTATTTATTTATTTGTGTGACAGAGAGATCACAAGTAGGCAGAGAGGCAGGCAGAGAGAGGAAGGGAAGCAGGCTCCCCGCCGAGTAGAGAGCCCGATGCGGGGGTCGATCACAGGGACCCTGGGATCATGACCCAAGCTGAAGGCAGAGGCTTTAACCCACTGAGCCACCCAGGTGCCCCATACCATAACATTTTTGTATATGCTGATCACTTTTCCTAGAGTCCCACCACCACTCCCTTCCCCTGATTGATGCCCACTCTTTCTTCAGATCTCAGCTTAAATATCATTTCTCAGGAAAGTCTTCTGTCATTGGCTCCAGATCATGTTGGATCCTCTATTGTATGTGCTCTTCCTGGCCCTTAAGCAAACAGATGAAATTGTGTTTCTGAATCCTCAGAGCTCAGAATCATACCTTTACCTTTCCCAGAATGTGAGGCTTGGGACAAAGCAACCATTAGCTTCTGGAACATTCTTATCCACAACAGTCATGGATGGTGAGGAAGCCCAGGAGAAAGTTATGATAAGACTTTCTCCAAGCTATTAGTCCTTGAGTTCTTTAGAATAGATAACCCTGGGGGTGCCTGGGTGGCTTAGTGAGTTAAAGCCTCTGCCTTCGGCTCAGGTTGTGATCCCAGGGTCCTGGGATCGAGCCCCAAATCGGGATCTCTGCTCAGCAGGGAGCCTGCTTCCTCCTCTCTCTCTGCCTGCTTCTCTGCCTACTTGTGAGCTCTGTCTGTCAAATAAATAAATAAAATCTTTTAAAAAAAAAAAGAATAGATAACTCTGGGAACATAATGAAATCTATGGGACTTCTCCCCAGAAAAATGCTCATAAGGGAAACTTTTGATAATGTTTTCATGGGTTCACAATTCCCTAAAGTCCATCTATTCACCTCAGATTAAGAATCCCAATTGCAGGCCTAGTGAGAATCTCATACAGACAAACACACTGGTTACCTGGCTTTGTTCATTTAATCACTATTCACTATCTATAGTATAGTGATTCCAGTGGTAATAACACTTTATAGATGAAATTTGATTTTATTTCAATTTATGGTTTAAAAGAAAAGAAATATTTTATGTACATTTTCTCATTTACTCTTCATCAAAACCCAGTGAGATAGGCACACATTCCTCTACCTGTCTTACAAATGAGAAAACATAATCCCAAAGACGTAAGTGATACAGCTAAGGCCACTAGCCAAAATGGAACTGAAATCCAGAAGTAAACTACACCTTTTTAACCTTAGGTCTGGCCCTTCCCCTCCATATTAGTGGCTAGTGGTAATAGGACTTGTGCCTAGTGATGTAGCCCTCTGCTGAACACCAGGGTTATCATATGAGGATAACCCCCAAGGCCAAAATCTCAACTCCCATTCCCATGGTCTCCTATTCTAGAAAGTGGTGTAACTGCAAAAGGGGGCGAGGGAGTCCCAGCGGAAGAACTCCCCTCGTGTTTAGAGGAGGTAGCCAAAGCTTCCCATCTCCCTGCCCAGAGTGCATAACAGCAGACATTCTTCGTGTTCTTAATTCATGCCAGGCATCCTTCCATGCTATTTACATGAATTAATTTACTAAATCCTCAGAACGACACCAGAGTGTAGGTACAATTATTATCTCTATTCTGTGGACACTTAGGGAAGGTTAAGTAACTTGCCCCAGGCTACACAACTAATAATTTTCAGAGCTCACATTTGAACTCTGAGCCTGTACTCTTAATCAAACCGCCATTCTGCCTCTCCTGAGCCAATTGTTCCCTACTTTTGTGGGTCACGCGCACCCTGGAGAGTTTCATGAAAGCTCTAGACCCTCTCCCTGGGAAGATGCGGTTAAGCAGAATGTTGCAAAGTAATTTAGGACTTCAAGGACTTGCAAGCCCCATCATCTATGAACCTCATACATACTGGAGGGAGCTGTCCAGGGACCAAAAGAGAATCTGCACCAGCGCCGCAGTACTTCGCCCTTGCAAACGCGGGAGGAGAGCTGAGCTGTGCGGTATGACGGGGATGCTCTTTCACTGAGAATCAAAAGAGTGAGCTCCCGGGACCGCAATGCCCTGGGAACGCAGCCGGACGCTGAACCTCCGAAGTCCGGTAGCTGAACCAGAAACGCACCCACCACCGGTGAGACTGAAATCTTGCGTCTCTGCCAGCACCTTGGAATCACAAGACAGGCATTTTGAGCGAACAGGATCTCAGAACTCGGGTCCCAGGCGGAGAGGGACACTATCGCTGTTGCTGGTGCTGAACCGCCATGGTTGCGGAGGGGAGGGGCCGTCTGTCCGCCCACCCCCACCCGCGACCACGTCCTAGGTACCGCGCAGCCACCGCCGCGGGAGCTGTCCAGTGCTGAACCCGGATGCGGCCCGGCCCGCGGGGCTAGACCCGAGCCTGCCGCACCCAGCCCACCCTGGACCGAGCTTCTGGGAGCGCTGACGCAGAACGCTGGGAAGGCGAGAAGCAGTGGACTCCACGCCGGGCATGGACCAGCAGAGACTGGACTCCTACCAATGGGGAGCTAGCCGCGACTTCAATGAGCACGTCCTGCATAAGGTAAGAATCTCCTGCAGTCCCCTGCCCCCATCCCAACGCTGGGAGAGGGCGCCGTCAACAGTTCTCTCCGCTCCCCCGACTTGGCTTTGGGACTTAAAGAGAAACTAGCGGGTATCTGTGAGCCTGGAACGCTTTCTGTTTGATCTTCTTTACGGCTCAAAACACATATGCGTAAACACTGGGGGAGGGGCCGACGCCGGAGGCTCAGATTATCAGGAGCTCGGTTCAATTCTTTTAAATCACCTGTATCCTGTTCTCACTCGCTTCCTCCTGCCTCTCATCCATTTGCACTCCTGTGTCGCCTGAGCACCCTGGCCGTCTGTGACCCTTCCGGGAGGTTGTTTGCCCTCTCACCCCAACCGTGCCTCCCAAGCTCCGGCCCTATCTGGTCTGGCCGTTGTGGTCAAAGACCTGAATTCTGGGGTGAAATTAGACATCAAAATGATCTACAACAGAAACAAACTGTTATTATAAAATCAGACTGCCTTCTGGTTCCAGAAAGCTGCCCTCCAGCCTCGACTCGCTCACAGCCTACCAAAAGCGTTTGCTTATTTCAAAGCTCTAACTCATCCCTTGCTTCCCTCATTCAAATTTCTTATGCAACTCAATTCTCAATAATGTAGGTTTCCTCTTGAAGTGATTGTTGGGGAAAAGTAGCAGCCTCTAACTAGACAATTCTTTTAACCCCAAATCCATCACTTCAAAAGAATCAGAGCTTTATATTCCCATAAGAAATCACGGATTGCTCCCCATCCCTTGCGTTGCCCTCCTCCTTATATATCCTACTATGCTAATACCAATTTATCTGTTCGTCCCCTGAAAAGCTGTACATGGTCCTACACTTGGAGATTATTTAAATCAAACTATCACTCTAAAAATTCCATGAATGCGGGGCATCTGGCTGGTTCCGTCAGAAAAGCATGTGACTCTACTTATTTGCGGAGCATAACAAATAACACAAAGGACATGGGGAGATGGAGAGGAGAAGGGAGTTGAGGGAAATTGGAGGGGGATATGAACCATGAGAGACTATGGACTCTGAAAAACAACCTGAGGGTTTTGAAGGGTGGGAGGTTGGAAGAGCCAGGTGGTGGGTATTATGGAGGGCACGCATTGCACGGAGCACTGGGTGTGGTGCAAAAACTATGAATTCTGTTACGCTGAAAAGAAATAAAAATTAAAAAAAAAAAAAAAAGAAAAGCATGTGACTCTTGATCTCAGGGTCCTGAGTTCGAACCCCTTGTGGGGCATAGAGATTACTTAAATAAATAAATAAAATTTTAAATAATAACAATTCCATGAATGCAAGCTCTTAAGTAACCTGATTCACCCTCTCCCCCGATTACACAGTTTATATTTGAGGAAACGAAAGTCCAGAGAGGGGAAGTGACTTGTCTAAGAAAACAAGGTAGTAAATGGCAGAGCTGGTACTAAAAGCCTGTAATTCTGACTCCAAGTCTGATACCTTTTTTCTCTCTACAAGGGTGGTCCACAGGCCAGCAACACTGACATTACCTGAGAGCTTGTTAAAAATGTGAGGGCGCCTGGGTGTCACAGTCACTTAAGTGACCAACTCTCAGTTTCAGTTCAGTTCGTGATGTCAAGGTCATGAGATGGAGCCCTGCATTGGGCTCTGCGCTGAGCACGGAGTCTGCCTGAGATTTTCTTCCTCTGCTCTTCCTACTCACACACTCTCTCTCTCTCTGTCTTTAAAACAAGTAAATAAATCTTTATTTAAAAATGTGAAATCTAAGGCCCCACCCCAGACCTACTGAATCTGAATTTGTTTTTTAAAACGATCCCTAGGGCACCTGGGTGGCTCAGTGGGTTAAGCCTCTGCCTTGGGCTCAGGTCATGATCTCAGGGTCCTGGGATTGAGCCCTACATTGCTCTCTGCTCAGCAGGGAGCCTGCTTCCCCGTCTCTCTCTGCCTGCCTCTCTGCCTATTTGTGATCTCTCTCTCTCTCTGTCAAATAAATAAATAAAATATTTAAAAAAAAATAAAATAAAATAAAAAATAAAATGATCCCTAGGACATAAATATGCACAATAAAATTTCAAATGCATGGGCTTGTGTCACACTGGCTAATTCTGACACAAATGAAGGAAAATCAACTACTAAGAGAAGTGCGTCTGTAAATTTGAAGAGTCTATGTGACTCCTCCCTCCAGGTCCCTAAATCCCTGAGGTATAAAGAAAAAAGAGAAATTTATAGCAATTGCTCCAGCCAGGAAGTTTTAAAACGGTTGCAGTTTGAAGTAAACTAGAATAGTATCTGTGGTCTTTGAGATTGTGAATCCAGACCCAGTAGAAAGTGCATAAAAGCGAAGGAATATAATTAAAGGTCAGTTACAAAAGCATCCTGGTAATTAGATATTTGGGTTTCTCCAAGTTTAAGCTATCTTATGAAGATGTAGATATTCGTTTTGGCACATTAAGATTTGCAGGTCAAAGTTTTCAAATTATTGATAAGGGTAGTCTTTCCCACCTCAGTGACCCACATATGAAATATAGGATGTATCCCACAAACACTTCACTTCCTTTGAGTTTATTTATCACCAAATTGAGAAAGAGCCTGTTTCAACAACTTCCAATATATTGAAGACAAGTGTCTCCTTACTGCCAGTGAATGCTTGGTTTCTTCAGCGTGGTTGTGAGCATCTTGAGAGCAGAAGCTGGACTACCTTCTGTGGTGCCCAACAGAGAAACATGAGTATAGAAAATTTCCTTTTTTGTGTAATGTTGATCACCTCCTGTTAATATTATTTTATTATTGTGAATGACTTTTTAATGTAATCCATCTAAGAACTTTTACATAAAAGGGTAGCGTATCCGTGTATTTGTATTATCTTTAAGTATGCTATATAATAGAATCCAAGAAATTCTTTTTGATTCATTTGAATGTATTGGCCATGGGAAGCAGGACTCCCCTCCAACATTCACTGCTAGGAAGAATGATCTTTTAGATCAAGTTTTTACTGAAGTATAACAAACACAAGAAAACCCCAAATCCTATGTGTATACTCTGATATATTATCACAAAGTAAGCACCTCTGTGCAACCCCTACCAAAATAAAGAGAATATTGCCAGCTTCCCAGGAACCCCCCCACATACCCCTTTCCACATACTGCCCCTGCTGGTCCCCAGAGGTTATGTTTATAGAGGAGGGAGTACCATTTAATGTTTTGATGGGGCTGCCAGATTTTTATGTAGACTAGTTTTAAGAACTTGGTAAGGATGAGATATTGCTCTATGGTGGATAGAAACCCAAGGCTGGGAATCAGACAGAACTTGATATAACTTTGAATGACATCTATGAAATGACATGAATGACATCTATGAAATATTCTTATCTATAAAGTAAGAATAATATTATCTGGCTTATTGTCTTTTGAGGGAAGATGTTAGATAATATAATGTAAATATGTAGATGTAAATATGTGTTTCTCTGACATATAGGAAGCATTTAATTTTTTTTTAAGATTTTATTTATTTGACAGACAGAGATCACAAATAGGCAGAGAGGCAGACAGAGAGAAAGGGGGAAGCAGGCTCCCTGCTGAGCAGAGAGCCAGACATGGGGCTCGATCCCAGGACCCTGAGACCATGACCTGAGCCGAAGGCAGAGGCTTAACCCACTGAGCCACCCAGGCGCCCCAATATAGGAAGCATTTAATAAGTGGTAGTTGTTATTAAGACACATATCTCAGTCTTCAGAGCAACTTCAATAGGTGTCACATTGAGTGTCTCCTAAAATAATGAATTTTTGTGAGAAGAGCAGCAGCTCCATACACAGACACACATGCTCACACACATCCATTCTTCACAGACACAATCCCATGGGATTAAGCTCACACATCCACCATCAAGACTTGCATGTGAACATCCCAACTCTAATATCCTCAGTTGAATATTCCTTTCTCTGGGAAGTGAAGCATGAGACCCAATAAAACCTCTCATTAAAATTCACTTATATGAAAAATGTATGACAAATATCCTCAGGATTGGATGGCATTGGCACTTTAGCTAGTCCTAAGAGTTAGAGGGTGACCCAGATGAGCCTGAGTAACTCTTAGCATATCCCTGGAGTGTGGGCTGGAAGCTGGGAACTGCTTGGAAACATTGAGTTCATCCATCACATGCTTGGAATTTTTAAATAGAGTTGCTGCTGTTCTCACAAATCTGAATATTTGATGCAACTAAATAATTTAAAACATGTGAACAACCTTGCTGCTCTTTTGCTGAGAGAATTCCTAGCCCTCTCTTGCTACCAGTATAGTCTTGAGAGCCATCAAGGGCAATGGTGTGACCTGGAAGTTCAGGAACAGCCCACAGACTGAATTCTTGCAGTGCCAGGACCTAGCCATAAACTCTAGGAAAAATGAAGCACAGAATTTTGCCCCAGGTGCTAGTGAATCAGGACACAGAGACTTCTTACAAGAGCTTACTTCCTAATTCACCATCACCAGCACTCTGATGCACACCCACATGCCACTGTTATTCCAATAGGGACAAATAATTACTAAACTAAAGTCACTCTCCTCTGGAGCATCTCAGAAAGACCACTGACCAGGGGGAGAAAAATGTGGCCTGTCCATCCATTCATTCAGGGCTTGGTCCTTGTTGAAAAAAAAAAAATGAATTATCAAGGTCTCTGTACTACAAGGGATTTCCATTCCCTCTGACTCTACTCTAACACCTCTTCTAGCCAAGTAAGAAAGGCAAGAGGTCATCTCTAGTACCCCCTCATGACTTGCACTGTTCCTTCACCTTCTCTGTCTACTGGTCATCCTGTGATTTCTGTACCCTTAAGTGGTCCGCACACCTTATCTGTCCATTCAGCAAAAATGTATTGAGCATGCTCAAAGCGTAAGAAATTGTGCTGGGTATTATAGAGAAAACACACACGCACCCATCCATGCACGCACACACAAATTGTTCCCACTTTCAGTAAGCTTGTAGCTATAAGACATGCACATAAGTTGCTATAATACTGTGTAGAGTCTCACATGTGCCCTCAGAAAGATACAGGAAGATAGAGAAGGATAACCCAGGAAGAAAGCATTACTTCTAACCTCAACTTGAAATGGCCTCTGATTAAGAGTTAATAGCTAAGAGAGCCAGAGTTCCACACACCCACCAGCCTTGCTCTGCCACTGGGCCATTGCCCACTGATCCTGGAGAAAGCTCTGGATTCAGCAGTATTTTACTTCCCTGCCAGAAAATTTTACCAAGGAAAGAGCCATCCTTGCAAAGTCCATACTCACTACTCTGTCTCCCTCTACCATTCTTTATCCCTTGGGAACTTTTTTTTTTTTTTCAATTAAACAATGTTCACGGAACACAAATTTGTGGTAAAAGAATCTAATTCCACAGGAAAACCTGTACTCCATAGGTGAAGAGATTTTACTTTCAAGTGAATTCATCATACCTCAATAAACCAGTTGTGGGATTTTGTGTTTTGTTTTTTGTTTTTGAAGAAAACATATGGGGCACCTGGGTGGCTCAGATGGTTAAGCACCTGCCTTTGGCTCAGGTCTTGATCTCCAGGCCCTAGGATCAAGCCCCACACCGGGCTCCCAGCTCAGCAGGGAGTCTGCTTCTCCCTCTCCCTCTGCCTCTCCCCCTCCTTGTGCTCTCTCCTTCTCTCCCTCTCTTAAATAAATAAATATAATCTTTTTAAAAAAAGAAAGAAAAGAAAAATATGTAAAACCAGAGTGAGAGCATTATCTCCAGGATTGCCAGATTTCCATCCTCAGCTCAGGAACAAGCAAAAAAACGAGGAAACACTAGCTGCCCACTGTCGAATGTTTTCATTTGCTTGTTTTCCTTTCTTGCTTGCTCTGGAGGCTTTCAGATAAATAAATGAAGTGTATGTTACGTCACCGAGGATCTCAGGCCGTCTGGGACTCTTTTGACTGATCTGTGCATCCTGCCCAGATCCCAGAGCAGGCAGCTGGCTTGGGGAATGGTGCTGCTTGGTTCTCTTGGGTAACCTCAGCAGGAAATGAAGGTGACTCGGTGCAACATCCCAAAGTCCGTTTTCCAGATTCTTCAGGCTTTCCATCCCAAGCATTCGTCGCTCTAACTTGGAGTTCCTGGGTCTTTGGGGAGAAAATGTCTGAGACTCACTAGTGTTGGTCCATTAGTATTTCCTCCTATAAGCTGTTCTGGGGAGTGGCTTTGACGTCCTTCATTTCAATGGCAGGAAACCCAGCTTTGCTGGAAGTAAACAGTGGCAAGCACCAGGCTGGGGAACTGTTAAATGGGAAATTTGAAGTGGCTCTAAACTTATCCCAATGTTCTCCTTGCTTCCAGCCTCCCCTTCTCAGGCAAGAGAAGAAGTCCCTGGAGATGGCAAGTGAGAATGGAGCTCACAGCTCCTTTGCCAACTCGCAGAGCACTCAGGCAATACACTTCCCCAGCTGGGAGCAGCTCTGGACCATCCTCCCACCCACCAACCAGGGGAGGTTTTCTGGGGCCAAGTGAGAGAGCTCCAAGCCAGCAGTAAACAACAGTTTTGGAAATGTTAACCCCTCACTGACCCTACTAGTCAAAACCTCCTCAGACCTCACCCTAATCCTCAAGGCAGCAAGATCCTATAAAGATAATTGTTAAAACAGGCAGAGCTCAAGGATACCCTAGCAGGGGCACCTGGGTGGCTCAGTGGGTTAAGCCTCTGCCTTTAGCTCAGGTCATGATCCCAGGGTCCTGAGACCAAGCCCCACATCGGGCTCTCTGCTCAGCCAGGAGCCTGCTTCCTCCTCTCTCTCTCTCTCTCTGCCTGCCTCTCTGCCTGCTTGTGATCTCTGTCTGTCAAATAGATAAATAAAATCTTTTTTTAAAAAAAAGTTCTAAAAAACAAAGAAAAGAATCCCCTAGCACATGCTGGCTGTTGCACTGACCTTGATGCCAAAGTCTGTTCCCTCCTTTCTTACTTGTATTTCTGCTTATTAGAAGACGGTTTTGACCCATCCACATGAAGCTGTTATTTAATACTTTGTGCTTCTGCAAGTGGCCTACTTTTTTAAAGATTTATTTATTTATTTGAGAGAGAGAGCGAGCGAGCAAGGGAGAAGCAGAGGGAGAGGGAGAATCTCAAGCAGATTCTGTACTGAGTGCGGAGCCTGATGCGGGGCTTAATCCCACCACCTTGAGATCAAGTCCTGAACTGAAACTGAGAGTCGGGTGCTTAACCGATTGAGCTGCCCAGGCGCCCCTGGAACGGCATACATTTAGGTGTCTTGAAGCACTCGTCCTATGCTCTTGGCTGCTGCGCGCACGCACATCCTCCTCTGACGAGCTGTAAACAGAGCCAGTGACGATGCTTCTTGGCCTCTATCCCTCCTTATCTTTTGTTGCTAAGCGCCTTTTAAAGGCAAAGCAAACCTTTCTCTTCCTCCCCCCTCTCTCATTTGGATTTTGCATCCACACCCCTCCCAGAAATCCTGCTTTCTAAAAAGCAGATCTGCCAAGTATCAGAGCAATATCCCCACGGGACTTTCAGGAACTGGTAGACCAGCTTCTTCCGGACCCTCCCAACTTCACACGGAGAAGCCCTTAACCTTCGAAGGAATGGTGTTGCTGGTAGAGACTCAGCCCAAATGAGGCAACGCCCCTTCCAGCCCTTCAGGATGCTGCTTCCTCTGTGGGGGGCAGTCTGCACCCAGATTCTTCCCCCTTCTCCTGGCCCCCTTCTCAGGTTTTATTAGGTTGTGAACTGAGACGTATAAAATCATCTCTGTGCTATAATCTAGAGGGACCCAGTGAGACTAATAACTGTTAGTAACAAATGATAAAAATTAACACATGGTTCATCAGTGGAGGATTTTACAGTTTACAGAACACTTTAATATATGCTGTGACACTTAGCACTTACCACATGCTTTTTCCAGGAGATGATATTATCAATTTCATATTATAAATAGGGAATAGAGGCCAGATAGAAAAAAAATTAGGGTACTTGCTCAAGGTGACAGCAAGTAGGTATTGTAGGAATTTAAATAATAGCAGCAAACGCCTAAAAGCAGTTAAGTGCCAGGCACTGTTCTGAGCCCTTTACCCCATCCAATCCTACAACAACCCTATTTTAATCTCATTTTAAAGATGTAAAGTCAACAAGGGGCGCCCGGGTGGCTTACGCAGTTAAGTGTCCAACTCTTGATTTCAGCTCAGGTCATGATCTCAGGGTCATGAGATCCAACCCGGCGTTGGGCTCCGTGCTCAATACAGTGTCTGCTTGAGTTTCTCTCTCTCTTTCAAATAAATAAATAAAATCTTATAAAAGAGAAGAAAGATGAGTAAACAAGCCACAGAAACATTAAGAAACTTGCCTGAGGTCACCCAGCTCATAAGTGGCAGAGCCCAGACCCCAACCCCAGGCAGCTGAAGATCCGACGGGGCAGGGTCAGGAGAAGGCCAAGAGTTTTGCCAAGGGGGTCACATGGCCATGGTGGGGTGGGGGCGGGGTCACAGCATCACATGTAGGGTGTCGACAGCAGTCCAGTGTGTAGCCCCCAGCTCTGCAGGACAGCCGCCTGGTTTTGTTCACTCACACAAGAGTAGATCCATCTCTCCAGGCACGCTCGTGTTAATCAAACTCACAAGACTGATGCATTGCCTTAGATGCCAAACCACATTATAATCAGGGGATTGTTTGCTAAGCATGAAATCCAGAAGAAGAGAGACGACGGGGATTCAGATGTCTGATGAAACCAGGCTGATGTGATGTTTGGCTACATTATAAGGTCAGCTTGGATGTGCAACTCCTGTAGCCGCCCCTTCTACCTCAGGGCCTCTCTACCCTGACCCCTGCCTCCCCAGCTATACTTAGCCTTAGTGTCAGGGGAAGCGGGTGTGTGGTTCTCTCCAGATTTCATTCCCTGCACCCGTTTAGGAACCAGTTGCCTTTGAGACTGAGAATGCCCAGGACTTGACCTGGTTGGGGGAGAGAAGGTGGAGATGCTCCCTCTTCGGGAGCCTCCATCAGATGCACCGACATTTGTCATCTTTTATCTCTGTCTCCATTTCTCTCAGTGCCCTTGTCAGGGCCTTAGGGATTTGGATTTCAAGGGAGAGAACCATGAAAGAAGAAAAAGGTGGCTGGGGCCATTTTCCCACATCCCACCACCACCTCATAACACGTGCCCTCCTTGAAACTGGATGTTGCTGTTGAGAATGAATTCAGCCAACTTCTGCTGGGCACTGTGTGCTTCTGAGCACCTAGAACAGGGCCCATTCCCTACCCGAAGGAACTGAGTGTGGCAGGCTGGGTAGGTCCCTGGGCTGGCATGTAGATGACTCAGGCCACATCTGACTTTAGGCCTAAATGACACATGAACTTCAGTGTCTATAAAGACGTCTTAAAGGTCATAGGAAGTGGTAAGTGGGCCCTTGGGAACCAGGTCAACTGTTTGCAGCTCCCTCAGGCTCCCAAGTTCTGAGTGATGATTCGGGGACTGATCTGAAGGGCTGCAAAATCCACAGCTCCAGGAGGGGGTCCCAGCGCTGAAGGTCAGAATGTCTCTGGGCCCCAAAGGTAGGAAGTCCTTTAAGTCTGTGTCCAAGACAAGGAGGAATTCTCCAGTGGACTACTGAGAAGTGCCTGGAATAAAGATTGATGGCCCAGACTTGGCAGATTTGGATAAGTAGAAGCAAAACTGGCACCTCCTCCCTGAACATCTTCAAAGGTCTGAGATGATAAATGTCCAAACCCAAAAATTCCAGGGTTCTGATCCCTGCGGAAGACAGGTTGGCCAATGGGAAAAGACAAAGATAAGGGGCCAGGTGAGCTCTGCAGTCATGTCCTCAAGAACCCTCACTCCTCCATGCCTGAAAAGCCAGGTCTCCTCCAGACATCATAGTGCAGCACCACAAACACATGAGAAGACCACAGAGTAGTCCCTGACCACCACCTGTCTGGCCCACCCCCTGCTCTGTCCACTACCTACCCTGTCCAGCCCTGCCTTGTCTATCCCCTGTCCTGTCCAACGCCTGCCCTGTTCACCCTCTCCCAGCTCACTGATTTGCTTAGAGCAAGAGGCAGCTCATTAGCTAAAGAAGAGAAGGGACTTGGGTGTTGAAAAGACTAGGCTTCTATCCTGTCTATGGCCCTCGCCAACTGTACTTCCTTGGTTATTCCATTGCAGACACTTGCATATATACTGTCTCCTCTGATTTCCACAGCACAGCATAAGCAGCCCAGACATCACTGTTGCTTATAAAAGGGGAACTCTCATGGTCAGGACCCTTTTGGTTGTCAGTGACACAACCCAAGTCAAACCATCTAAACCAAGAAAGAAAATTCATTGGCTCCTGTAACTGAGAAGCCTGGGGATGCTGTTCCATTGGATCCAGGGATTCAAACAATGACATCTGTCTCTCTCTATCTCTCAACATTCCTCCCTCTAACTCAGTGTTATTCACAAGAAGGCCTCTCCGGAAGGAGTCACATGACTGCCAGCCGCTCCAAGTCATAGCCCCAGGGCTGCTAGTTTCCACTAAAGTCCTAGATCTAATGCTTATTGGATTGAAATGAGTCCTGCACCCACCCCTGGAGGAGGAGTCGGTCCCACCCAAGCCCTTCAGCCACAAGTGGAAGGGAGTGTTTTCCAAGGAAAATGAGGATGTGTTAGCTATAAGCTAGTCATGCAAAAACAAGAGGACCCCATGGTAATCCCAGGGAAGCTGGGTCCTGATATATATGTATTTTTTTTTTTAAGTAGGCTCTCCTCCCAGTGTGGACCAAGACCTGGGCTGAGATCAAGAGTGGGTCGCTGAACCGAGTCAGCGACCGAGTCCCCTTTTTTCAGTATTTTTAAATATTTAATGAGAAGTGACTGAAAAAGAACTGAACTTGTCACTCTCCCACTGGGCTACTTGTGTCCCATACATGGTATCACTTAAGACTGGATACCCAAACTTAGGTAATTAATGGCCAGACTTAGGTAATGAACTGATGTCACCCTATAAAGCTTATTGGGGCTGTGGAGCCAGACCTCACCCTCTGGGTGGGAGTAGACTTTCCTATAGAGGAAACAGATGACCCAACTTTCAGCCACCCAAGAAGGAGGTCAATGTGGGGGCATCAGATGAGGACATAGGAGGCGAGGCTCAGGTTGGAATTCGAGGAAGCTCTTCCCCTGGTTTTGGGACCAAGTTCAGTCGGTGTGAAGACACCTAAATTTTTCTAGTGAGGGTAAGGCATGAGTATTCTATGGCCACATGAAGGCAGATGATAATTGAGATGGGAGCCTCCCAAGTAAGTCCAGCTTTGTGGATGGACAGTCACATGGGTCTCCACCTCTGGAAGGGCCCTATGATTGTTTCAACACCCTATTGTCACTGTCTTGGGATCCTCTCAATATTTTTGTACAAGGCGTCCCATGTTTTTATTTTGTGTTAGACCCCAAACTGTGAAACTGTTGCTGCTGTCAAATAAGCACCCACAGAGGATCTAGGCATCTGGGTGGCTCATTGGGTTAAGGGTCTAACTCTTGATTTCAGCTCAGGTCTCCATCTCAGCGTCGTGAGTTCGAGCCCTGAGTTCGTTTCCATGCTGGGCATGAAGCCTACTTTAAAAAGAAAAAAGAACCCTTGTGGGGTCTGAATCTAGGTCTGGGCAGTTGTTCTGAGCTATTCTCTTGGGCACATTCCCTTCTTTTGATTTCACCCCAAGCCTGGTTTCATATGAGCCATGAGGAGCCAGAGAAAGTCATCTCATGCTCTGGGCAGAATGACAAAGGGGTGATCAGCATCTCCCCTCCCCCCAATGCTGTCACTGTGTCACCAGTGATGTTCACTGGCCAGAAATGGTTGTGCCCAGCACAAGAGCAATCTGTAAGGGTCACGGGCAGCAGGAAGCATGTCGTGGAAGGCAGATCAGAACACCCAAAGGTGGACAGGGTAACCCTAACCTCAACCTCATGGGTATGTGCCTGCAGTATAGGGCTGGGGAAGAAGTAAATGAGACTTGTCTTTGTGACTTGAGAACTGTGCTGGTCAGTCAGCTTTTGTTGGCTATTAGTTAATCATAGGAGCCATTATTTTTTAAGATTTTATTTATTTATTTGACAGAGTGAGAGAGACAGATCACAAGTAGGCAGAGAGGCGGGCAGAGAGAAAGGGGGAAGCAGGCTCCCCGCCAAGCAGAGAACCCGATGTGGGACTCGATCCCAGGACCCTGAGATCATGACCTGAGCTGAAGGCAGAGCTTTAATCCACTGAGCCACCCAGTCACCCCAGGAGCCATTATTATTAATACCTAATTACAAAATTGGGGAAATGCAAAACAAAGAAAAATTACCTGTGATGCCACTGTTTCAAAACCCGTATCTTAAATAAACATGGAATTGCTCTCTAAAAATATACATACCGTTGACCTTTGAACAGTCTGCTTTGAACTGCACAGATCCACTTGTATACATTTTTTTTTTCAGTAAATACCATACAGTACAGTATGGTATTTCTCTTCCCTATGATGTTCCTAACAACATTTTCTTTTCTCTAGCTTACTTTACTGGAAGAATACAGAATGGATTACATATAACATGTAAAATATTTGTTAATTGGCTACGCTGTCAATAAGGCTTCCAGTCAACAGTAGACTAAGTAGTTAAGTTTTGGGGGAGTCAAAAGTTATATGTGGGTTCTCAGTTGTGCAGGGGTCAACACTCCTAACCGCCCCTACCGTTGTTCAGGATAACTGTATATATTTATACCCACCTCAGAGGCATTTTGTCATCCATATTTCACCCTCATTATTTTTTTAAAGATTTTATTTATTTATTTGACAGACAAAGATCACAAGTAGGCAGAGAGGCAGGCGGAGATGGAGGGGAAGCAGGCTCTGAGAAGAGAGCCCCATGCGGGACTCGATCCCAGGACCCTGGGATCATGACCTGAGCTGAAGGCAGAGGCTTAACCCACTGACCCACCCAAGCGCCCCAACACCCTCATTATTTTTAATGATTGCATAGTATCTCGTTGTGTGAACACATGAAAATTCACAATAAATCTGAAATGTTGAAGTTTATCAAAAGGTAGAGATAATACCGTAACAAAAAAAAGAAATGCCCCTGTATCCACCACCCGTATTTACTAAATGCTAGCATTTTGCTTTAAAAAAAAAAAAAAGCCTTAAAGGAGCCTTCTATGAGACATGTGAGTGGTAATTCCAAGGGACCTCTCAGAAATAGATGGGATCTGCTAGAGAGATGTGGGTGCGGACCCAAGCTATTACAAATTGGGAACCAGAAGGTTACCGTGGTTGTTTTGAAATCACAGGCCAGAGGGTGTGGCACTTTGGTGAAACTCCGTTATGCAAAGGAGTCAATAGACCCCAAGAGACAAGGCCACTCAGCAAGTAAATAAAACACAGAACCCCACCCTAGGGTGTCTGACCCTAGGTGCTGAACTCTTCTGAATTAGCATGCTGACATGGCCCTCCCTGGACCCCCAGGGTTCTCAGGGAAAGCAAGGCTTGACCTGGAAGCTGCCCCTTTGATGCTGACTTCCCACAGTTCTAGTGCAGCCCTGGTGACAATGTCAGCCTGGTCCAGGACACACACTGGAACAGAGTCAGTGCCGGTGGAGGACATTCATTCGCAATGCAGATTCAAGACTCGCCTCCAGAGCTGCCCAGATGCCACTGGAAAGGAGGCTTCCTGCAGTGAGTCACCAGTAATTGGGTCTCAAGGGCAAAGGAGCTTAGCAACATTACCTCCTGGGGATTTGCCTCCATGAAACCCAACTTCAGGATAGCAACCCCAAGGAAGAAAGCCTAGATTTAACTGACACCAACACCACCCTGGGGAAGACTCCCCTTCACTTTACCTCCACTTCCTCTCTCTTCTGTTCTCATGTCTCCCTGAGTTTTAAGAGAAAATACTTTACCTCTCCACAGCTCCTACTTTTACTTGCCAAAAGTTTCTGTGGAAGGTCACAGGGTCTCTGGGATTCAGTCCTTCTGCTTTTCTGGCTTATTATTAATCTTGCCGAGGCAGTGTGAAATTTTGAAATGAGGTCATTGTCTGAACTTTGCAACTCCTTCCAATGACCAGAGGGCTGGCACCAGGCTGAGTCTGAGACCAGAGGCCATGATCTTTTGCTTCTTTGTCGCAGAAACCCTCACCATCCTTGACAGAGGGCAGCTCTCTGTGGGGGGATGCCAGAAGGAAACTCTGTGTGTGACTGCTTTTCAAATGGCAAACCAATTGCCAGATCCTGAAATAACACAAAGTCACAACTGGGTATTGGTTGAGAATGAGGCTGAGAATGAATTAAGGGAGGAAAAATAATATTAACATAAGAAGAGCTGCATAGACGTGTCAGTTTGGTACAGAATGCCCCATGATGCAGACCAGCTCAGCTGATAACCTTGCTAATTAACATGAAGGCAAGGAGAGTGGGTCCAGGGTTGTGAGGGACCCCCAAGCCACCTTATACAAGCATATTCCTCCTTGGGAGAAAAAAAAAAAAAAGGCAAATAGCGAGCTGTGTGGCTTTGGTAGCTCTGGTAAAACTTCATTTCTTCAGTAGGGTGATAGGTACATGGGATTTTGTTTCATTATGTTTTATAACATATATACACATTATATAGACTCATCAAATATTTTATAACTTGAAAGAATAAGCTAAAAAGGGGCGCCTGGGTGGCTCAGTGGGTTAAAGCCTCTGCCTTCCGCTCAGGTCATGATCTCAGGGTCCTGGGATCAAACCCCGCATGGGGCTCTCTGCTCCGCGGGGAGCCTGTTTCCCCCTCTCTCTCTGCCTGCCTCTCTGCCTGTTTGTGATCTCTGTCTGTCAAATAAATAAATAAAATCTTAAAAAAAAAAAAAAAAGAATAAGCTAAAAAAAAAAGGACAGGATGGGGAACATCTGTGTCTGAAACCCAGAAGACAGGAAGGTGACGGGAAGGGATGTGAGAGGCTTCAGAAACTCCCCACGATGGAATTTTTATGCTGGTAACTGTGGTAGACACCTGCTTTCTGCTGAGTAGATGTTCTACCACGCAAAGGTCTAGAATGTCTGTTCTGCATCTGTGACCCTTAGGAGCAAAGTCTTACCCCTTCTTTAATTCTGAACCTGTCCTCAGGGATTCCTTCAGCAGAACTGAGTCCTTCACGCTTTCTTGATGCAAGAACTGCACACCCTCAAGACGGGGCCATGTGAGTTTGTGGTCACAGTGGACTAGTTTGGGGAAGGGCTTGTGCTGGGCAGGGGGAAATCTGATTGAAGAGGCCTTTTTCCCAACTGATGTAGGGCCATGGGGCCCTCGTGAACCACAACCTTAGTCAGTGTCCAGATGCATTTGATTACTGGAGGACTTTGGGGGACCCTAGGCCACAATAGCTGGGATGTAACGGAGAGAATCCATGTTCAGAGAACAGCGTAAATGAAATCAGTGGCTGCCAGTCCTTGGTCCACATGTGAGTCCCAGCCCTGGACAAAGTATCAATCAATTTGTAGGAGATTACACAGCCAGCCATACTGGCAGAAAGCCATCAACTGTCCTTTCTTAGGAAACCTGCCTACTATTCTGGCTTGGGCATCCTCAAATGTCCTTTCTTTTATGAAATTAGGGTCTTAAGAGATAGTTTAATAGAAACTTTCTGAACCAAACCCTCTCTTAACCAATGTACCGGATAAGCCAACCCTCTTCAATCTTTTGGTCAATCATACACACTAATGATAATTATGTCAATTAATCCATATATAAAGTAATCAAAAGTGCAAAAGGGATATTGACCAATGTCATAAGAGGGTAAACAAAAAAAGAAAACAGTCATTTCTACAAAAACTAGATTGAACGCCTTGGAAACACTCAATAAAAGCATGTCATTAAAAAGGTTGTCCAAGGGACACCTGGGTGGCTCAGTTGGTTAAGCGGCTGCCTTCAGCTCGGGTCATGATCCCAGCGTCCTGGGATCGAGTCCCACATCGGGCTCCTTGCTCGGCGGGGAGCCTGCTTCTCCCTCTGCCTCTGCCTGCCACTCTGTCTGCCTGTGCTCGCTCGCTCTCTCTCTGACAAATAAATAAATTTAAGAAAAAAAAAAAAAAAGGTTGTCCAAAAAAAATGCTAACCAAGTTAGGAATGAGTGAGAGAACTATAAAATATCAGGAGGAAAAATGAAGAAAAATGAAGAAAGGTTTTGCAATCCGATTGCTTCACAAGTGTCTAGAATGTCTTGCTCCATGTCAGAGAAACTGGAACAAGACAATACCATGTGGGCGGTTTGTGCAAAAATCAGCAATGAGCTCTGCCTTCAGCAGACCTGTAAGCAAAGAAAAGGCTTAGGTCTACATCTGACCACTAGCAAATTACTACGCATTTAGATATTTTTGAGTCGAATGAAGTCACTTAAAGAAAGAACATACTTCTTTTTTTTTTTTTTTTGGCACTCCTGCGATTTTATTTTATTTTTTTTTAATTTTTATTTTTTATAAACAAATTTTTATCCCCGGGGTACATGTCTGTGAATCTCCAGGTTTACACACTTCACAGCACTAACCATAGCACATACCCTCCCCAATGTCCATTACCCCACCCCCCTTTCCCCACCCCCTCCCCCCAGCAACCCTCAGTTTTACAGTGCCCTCATTTCAGCAGCTTTTTCAATGATCTGACCAATTCTTAGTTCCATTTACATTGGAAAAGAATACACCTACTTGGTAAAAGAAAAGGCTGACCCCAATAGCAATCCCTCCCAATCTAAAAAAATATTGGTACAGGATATCAACTGATTCCAGCAGTCTGGACTTCTCAAGGCTAAGTGGCTCTGAACTTTATTTCCAAGATGTCAAGCGAAGATATGTTTTCAGTCTCACTTCAGTCCAACATTTATCTTAATCATGTATTTTGAGATTACTGGCTCGGTATATTTCTCTCCCTCCACTAATTCTAAAGAAGGCTCCATCTTTGGGGCACCTGGGTAGCTCAGTCAGTTAAGGGTCTGCCTTTGGATTTAGGTCATGATCACAGGTTCTGCCCCCTCACTGGGAGCAGCTCAGCAGAGAGCCCGCTTCTCCCTCTGCTTGCCACTACCCCTGCTTGTGCTCTCTTGCTCCTTCTCTCTCTGTCAAATAAATAAATGAAATTTTGGGGAGGCGGGGGGAGCCGTGGGGGGAGAGAAACCTCCATCTTCTGGAAGCCAATAATATGCTTACAGTTGTTGAAAGGAGACTTCCCAACCCTACAATTTTCATAAATGAGATATTTAAATATTAATAATTTTAAAAACAAAGGAGGGAAACCCCAGCAACTTTAGACAGGCTATAAATAATTAGGCATTCAGTCAGAGCTGAGTCATTAAATATCTTGGAATTTGTCTGAACAGAATGTGCTTTCCTAGAAACCATATAGCAAAATCGCCCTTGCCACTCTCACTCAGGCCAGAGGAACCATATCTGAACTTCCTCATTCTTACGGTAAAGGTGTTAGTCTGGCACTTACAACCTGCCTTAGCAAAATCTTTACTGAGTGGCCGGATATGACTGAGACAACACAACAAGATACCAATCTATAAACATTATGAAACAGTTTCCTTTCAAACTGCTTGCTTGTGTGTGTTTGCCTCCCTTCCCCTGACACTGACTACTTCCTCCCCAGCACTCTCTAAATTTCAGTTCAAGCTTGAACAAATGGGGCTGGACGCAGGGTGGATCCCTACAGTCATGACCCAGACCCAAAGAACCCAAATGCTTCCCATGTGGACCACCAGTCAGAAGTCTGCTCAGTCCAGCTACAGAGTGTAGAAGGGACCGAACAGCTTTCACAAACATCACAAACAACCCCACCTCTCAGGACATGAAAAGGTCCCTTTTCGGACAGCCACTAACCCAGGTGGCTGGCATTTTGGATAAAGACAATATCTCCCGTGATATACCCAGCAGACATCTTTTGGAAGCTTGAACAAGCCAATCAAAAGTGATCAGAGTGGGTCTTTCTTTCTAAGTGGATTCACCTTTCCTCAGTTCAGCTAGGCTGCCAGAAACTTCCACCTCCAGCCCATATCCACCATTGAGATAAAGGCAGAATCAACCAGACTCTTCCAGCCAAACCAAAATGAGCTAAATTCTAGTCTTCCCTGTTTTTCTAGATTTTCATCAGAACTGTCAAGGCACTAATTTTCACTAGTGTCTGTGATAGATTACCAGAAAAGATGAATTCCTTACTATCCAGAATAACCATGTACTTACAAGTTCTGTTTGGTGCTGGCTCTGCTTAAAAACTCAGCAATTGGGATGTCTGGGTGGCTCAGTTGGTTAAGAGGCTGCCTTCGGCTCAGGTCTTGATCCCAGTGTCCTGGGATCGAGTCCCACATCGGGCTCCTTGCTCGGCAGGGAGCCTGCTTCTCCCTCTGCCTCTGCCTGCCACTCTGTCTGCCTGTGCTTGCTCGCTCGCTCTCTCTCTCTGACAAATAAATAAGTTTTAAAAAAATTTAAAAAAATTAAAAAATAAAAAAAAAACTCAGCAATAAACTACTTTATCCATGACAGCTGAAACGGCACAGGATACACTGGCCCAAGGCTTTCTTTTTTTTTTTTTAAGATTTTATTTATTTGACACAGAGAGAGAGATCACAAGTAGGCAGAGAGGCAGGCAGAGATGGGGAGAAGCAGGCTCCCCGCTGAGCAGAGAGTCCGATGTGGGACTCGATCCCAGGACCCTGAGATCATGACCTGAGCCAAAGGCAGAGGCTTAACCCACTGAGCCACCCAGGCACCCCCCAAGTCTTTCTATTATTTGTATACTTCAACTCACTCTAGTCTTGCTCTGCTTTGAGCTTTGTCACTTAAAGACCCTTCTGAAGCCACTTCTTGCTCTGGATCAAAACAGTCTCACTGACCCAACCAGCTTAAATGACCAGCCCGATAATATTAAGTTTGCCTAGACTCTGCAAATTTCCCTAGGATGGTAGAGCGCTTGGGGTTCTAGGGAATCATTTTTCAGGGAGTGGGAGCAGGAGCAGAGAACAGCTCATGCTGGGATGGACGTCCACCAAGGCCACCTCCCCCAGACCACCTGGGGTGTCCATAGCTGTGAGAAGTCGGGCAACCCCAGGACACGCTAACAGCAACCCATAAACACAATTACGGCCCCTGTATCTGCTGGGGCACCTGCATGTAGCACAAGGCTAGCTCATCATTTCTTCCCAAGCCATGACTCCTTTCCCTGATGCTTCATCCCAGCCCCCACCAGAAGAGACCCAGGTGAAGTGATAGACCTTTGTCCTCCAGTCAGGAGGAATCATGGCCTTTTCTGTATCTCCTGGCTTCAGGAAAGGAGAAAGAAATCTCTCCACTTTGTGTTTCTGGGAGTTTAATGCTGAAATTCCTTAGGTTGTCCAGGTGGCCCAGGACCCTTTTCCTATAATGACAGACACAGGTGTCCCTGCTCCTGAAAGCTTGCCCTGTGTTCCCATGCCTGGACTCTCGTGTTATTTATTCATCCAAGGCAACATAAAAACATTCAAGAATCCACAGCGTACAAGACCTTAAATCTAGGCACGGGGAATACAGCAGTGAATGAGACTAAGTCCTCACCTTCAGGCAACCTACAGCCTCGTGGAGAAGGGGAAACAATAAACCCATGTTCTAATAAATAAGTTCATTAAGCTGGGCCTGCTATGAAAGAAGTAAAACAGAGCAACAGGACAGAGAGAAATTGGAGGTGGTAGCTGGAGCTACTGCCATTAGGGTGGTCAGGGAAGTCTACTCTGGGAGGGGACATTTGAGTTAAGATGTGATGATAAAAGGAAGCTAACTGGTCACACATCTGTGGGGAGAACATTCCAGAAAGAAGAAACAGCAAGTGTCAATGCCCTGAGAAAAGAGAAATCTTAATTTTTCTTTTTCTTTTTTTTTTCTTAAGCTTCATCTTTTCAAAAAGAGAGTGGCCAGAGCTGGGGTCATGGTGGCAGGTAGGGACCCGTGCATCCCCAGGGATGTCCTGGGCTGCAGAAGAACCCATCAGAAAGTGATAACCCACAAGTGACCGGTCTGTGCCTTAAAAAGATCATTCTGGCTGCTGGAAGGAAAATGGTCTCCGGGGCCAAAAAGAAAAGAGGGACAGCAGGCAGGGGACTGGCTGGTTGCTTGGGCTCCGCTGGTAACCAGGGAGACAGCGAGCCATGCCACCACGCTGGGATTGGGGCATACTCTGGAGGGCGGGCTGCCAGGACTCTAGAACAGAGGTGGTAAGCCTGGCACCCCGTGAATACCTGTTAATGATCCCTGCACAAGTAGCCCACAGACCCCCTCTTCCTGAGACATGTCGTGCAGGACAGTGGAGAGAGCCCAAATGCCCAAGTTCAAATTCCCGCTCATCTGCTTCCTAGCGATAAAACTTGGTACGTCACTGAACCTTTCCAAACCTTGATGCTTCATCCGTCAAATGGGGGCAATGATTAAGACGACCTCATAGGGTTGTTGTGAGGATTCAGCTGGTTGCTGGGGACAGAGCATTTAGGGAAGGAGCCTGCCACACAACGTGTCTGTTTCCTCTTGACACCGTAACAAATGACCACACGTTTACTGGCTTCGTTGACACCACATCAATTTATTCTCCTACAGTCCTGGAGGCCAGCAGGACAAAATATGTTTCACTGCACTAAAGTCAGGGTGTTGGCAGGGCTGGTTCCTTCTAGAGGCTCCAGGGGATACTCCATCACTTGTCTTTTCTGGCCACATCATCCAGCCTCTGCCTCTATCATCGGCTGCCATCTCCTCTTGTGACCTTCTTGTCTCCTTACAAGGACCCTTGCGATTATATTTAGGGCCCCGCTGGAGAATCCAGAATACTGCCCTCATCTCAAAATCCTCGACGTCAGACATCCACGTGACTCCTTCTGCCATATTCACAGGTTCTGGGGATTGGGACGCAGATAACTTTGGGGGCCATTATTCACCTCACCACATATGGTAAACAATAAATAAAGTTAATTATTATTATAATCATTATCATTATTACTCCCTTGGCAGCTGCAGAGTGTATCCCCCCACCCCCTCCCAAGCTGTATGGGAGAAAAGCCAGCTACCTCCCGAAAGCCCCCTGAGACCAGGCCTAGGCTTCAGCCACCGGTTGGTCCCCGTGAAGTGACTGGGGACAGGAAGCAGACAGAGCAGGAACAAGCTCACAGGCCTCATGTGGGGTGGGTGAGGGGCACCTGGAGCCCAGGCTAGGATCTCCTGATGCTGCTGTATTCCATGCATTCCTCCTGGCTCCTGCTGGGAACGTGGGCAACGTGAAAGCTCATGTTGCAATAGGCTGCCTCCTGATTCAAAAGCTCCCAAGAAAGATCTGCATAGGGAATCTCCTCCTTCGGGAGGGGGGCCTGTAATAAAGAAGCCCAAGGGGTCAGAGAGGCAGGCGAGAGGCTTTGCCCATGGAAGGAGGCGGCCTTGGATGAGGTGGGAGCACGGAGCCTTCAGGGAAGGCTACGCCCACCCCCTCCAGCTCCCGCCCCCTTCACTCCACCAGCTCCCTGAGTCCAGCCACAGCAGGAGACCCTCCGTCCACTCCACGTGAGGGCAGCATCCTTCACATGAAACTCCAGGCCGGTCCAGGTCCCTGCTGCCATTACAAGGGCCATGTCTACTGGGACTCAGGGCCCCCAGTGCTGAGACCAAAGGGGGACCCTCCCAAAAGCCCAAAGCCTGGGGGAGTTGCTCAGGCAAGTCTTTCAGTGGCTGTGGCTTGGCCCAGCACCCACCCCTCCTCCTCTGTGCCCCTGCGGGCGGGAGAAAGCCCACCCTCAAAGCGAGGACAATGGCAGATCTGGCTCCGAGCCCCACAGCAGCCCCACCAGGAACACACCATGGTGACATATTCCACTTCCGGCTGGTCATCCAGGGCAGAGGAGGAGGGCTTTGTGCAGCCCTTCTTCTGGGAGGATTTGTGGGAGGTGCTGGTTGACTGCAGGGCCAGGTTTGCATAGCAGATGTCCCCCTCCCCCTCCATGGGCTGGACCACCTTGAAGAGAAAGCCCAGGTCCTCTTTCCCGAAGGGTCACAGACCCTGTGCTTCCCTATGTCCCCCTCTCCCAGCTTCCTCTGAAACCCCTACACCTGCCCCCTTCTGGCTGTTTCCAGCATCCACCCCCCCCCATCCTCCCAGGCCCTGCAGCTGGGCCGTGAGCACACAGACACTTGGGCGCATAGTTGGTGTGATACATTTGGACCTCAGTGCTTCCGGGAGAAGGAAAATGAAGTTGGAGAAAAAGGAGATGTCTGGGGTCTCTGGTCTGACCTCAGGGACTCTCTTACCTGCTCTGGGGATACCCCAGCAGCTAAAAAACAAAAACAATCAGAATTAGAAAACCCATCCCTAGACTCTGAGGACTCCCCCAGGTCTGGGGAAGAGAAATCTGAAAAAAAAAAAAAGTGAATTAGGTTCCAGGCTCAGAGAGATGAGACCTGGTTCTAATTTGGACCCCCCAGATGACACACTCGGTGACATTGTTCACTTCACCTCTCTGAGCTTCCAGCTTCCCACCTGAGAAACAAGGAGACCTCGCCCACCTCCCCCACGTCACAGAAGGGCGATCAGCTGATTCGGTGGCCCTGCCACCAATCAGCGCCCCTGGGGTTAAGTTTCTTCCTGTGCAACTGCAGGCTCAGACTGACCTCCCTCCCTGGAATGCCTGCATTTCCCTACTGGACTGGTCATTCGGGAGTCAACTCAAAGTCACACCTGCCTTGCCAGCTGCCCAGGAGCTGCATCCCTCCCTCCCCAGTTCCATGGTGCTTGATTTATATCTATCTCATAGCCTTTGTCCCACTGAATTCCAGTTAGTCCTCCAGTGGGCTGCGGGCTGCTGGGTGGCTGAGCCTGTCCCTCCTTGCATCACTGGTGCCTGGCCAGTCCTAGAACACAAGTGTCTCCTCCAGGCTGCCCCCTGAGTGGGGTGCACAAGCTGGGTCAGCATCTTATGGACCACTTTTCAAGTGCCTGTGGTTCCTGGTTCTCTCTGCCACCCCCCCCCAATTTTAGAGCCAACAGAAATAAGTTCCAGCTCTGGTTTTTTGTTTCAAAGTCCTAGATATTGAGGAGCACAGAAAGTACTTAAAACTTAGGTCTCAGACATACACTGAGGAGGAGACGTGATGAGCAATAATGAGCCCCCCTCCTCCTTGGCTACAAGAGTCCCCAGGCTGTGGCATGAGAGGGGTGCTGGAGAGCATCCCAAAAGAGCTGAGGCCCTGGTGAGTTCTGAGGATGGGGTTACATTTTCCATGAGGATGTGGAAGCAGAGCCAGCCATCTGCCCCACACTCAGACCCACACTCCAGCCCCTATGCACCATCAGCCATATCTGATCACCTTTCTTCTGTTGCCTCATCTTCCTCAAAGCCAAGAATGAGGCCGCCACCAGGAGAAGCAGCAACACAGCCAGGGTGAGGGGAATCAGGATCCTGAGCTTCATGGAGTTAGAGCTGGAAACGATAAAAGAACACCATGCACCCCGCCCCACCTCCTGCTTCTGGGCCCCACCCCAGCCACCTGGTAGCAAGGAGGGCCACACACCTTTTGACCTGCAAGCCTGGGGTTTCTAGCTTGGGAACCCCATTCCTGGGTGCCCTCAGTGATGGTTAAAAAAAAAACCTCTTTTTTTTTTTTTAAAGGAGAGGAGAGTTCCACAAGGTTTCTTTGGGTCTAGACACCAATGGAAATTATATGGCAACAGGGTGTGGAAAGGTCTCTCTGCTTCTACACTTGCTTCTGCTATACTGGATTAAGGAGTGTCCCCCACCCCCACAATTCAAGTTCATTCAGAACCTGTGAGGGTGACTTATTTGGAAATAAGATCTTTGCAGGTAGAATCAAGTTAAGACAAGGTCCTACTGGATGGGGAGGTGTCCTAATCCAATGGATGGTGTCCTCACAAGAAGGAAGGTAGCCACACACAGATACACGAAGGAGGAAGGCCATGTGACAACAGAGGCAGAAATTGGGGTCATGGTGCCACAAGGCAAGGAGCCCCAAGGATGGCCAGCAGCGACCACTTTCTCCCTTTAAGCTCCAAGAAGGAGCCAACCGGGCTGACACCTTGATCTCAGCTTCTGGTCTCCAGACTGTGTGTAAATAAACATCTGTCCTTGAAGTGGCCTGGGATGTGATGCTTTGTTAAGGCAGCCTGAGTCTGAGTCTAATGCAAAGGCTGTCTCTTATTCATCACTAGTCACAGTATTTGTAGAATAAACTCATCAATCAATGAATTAAGTAACTCTATCTCGCACCTGAATTATCTCTCCACTGTAAGTATCTGGAGGGCAGACAGCTTGATCATTCAGTTCATCCTAGTATCCTCTTGTATTCCCCAAGACAGTGAGGGCATGGGCGAGAGCTCGATAATTATTTGTTGAATGAATGAATGAAACCATCTCACGCTGACCAAACACCCTAAAATACAGCTTTGATTCATAAAAAGAGGAAGCTCCTTAACTATTGCTTATTGAAAGCAGGTTAGTAAAAAGAAACTTTTGAAACAGAGGACAAATGGGAGAGTGGAAGAGCAGGGGTCCTGGGTGGGGACAGAGTAACTGGGGACCTCCCATCCCGATTCTACAAGAAGGTCCAGCAAAAGGAGATCACGGCAGTTCTAGACAAAGTCAAGAGGGCCAAGGAGGAGACAGAAAGAGGTCTCTCAGCTTCCAAAAAGCCACTTCAGCTGCACTGGCTGTGCAGAGTGCTAAGAAGCATGAGAGAGACTCAATCGCTTCCTCTGTAAAATGGACAATTGTATCTGCCTACTTGTCCTCATGAAGCAGGTCCAAGAAGTAAGATACATTGGACAGAAAAGCCCTCTGTGAGCTGGCAGGTGTTCTCGAGATGGGGCAAACGTCAGTACTGCTGCTCTTGCCATAATGGTAACTAGGGGAAACAGGATGTCCCCAAGCCCTCCCTGTTCTCCTGGTATGTGGACCAAGAGCCATCCCTGTGGCCTCCCGATGCTGGTGACCCCCCCACACACACACATAGGCCATGGCATCTGCATTGACTGCTTGCTCATCAGCCTCCCACCGTGCACTGGGAGCTCCTGGGGAGAAGCTCCCTGTCTACGCCTCCAGAGTTCCACAAGGGGCTGGCCGTGGAGAAGTCAACTTGGTAAAAATGAGATAGAAGAATGAATACACCCGCACATCTACAAACCATACTGGGCTCCAGGAGGAAGGATCTGGGCGGCTCCAAGGACACTGTGGGGCCTAATAGCGAGTAGGAAGGCTTGCCCTGTCATCCTCACCCTCTCAAAGGAGGCGAAGGGTCTAGGGACAAGCTCTGGCTGGCTGGCACCTGGGACTACCAAGTGTCCCCCCCACCCCCGCAACTGGAAGAATTTGGGCCAAGTAGACCACCGGAAACAATGCACCGGAGCTGGCTTACCTGTCACTGGAGTGGTAGCTGGTCGCAGTCGGGGGACCTTTGGTCTCTGCTGGCACAGTGGACATGGTGGTTGAGGGGGTGGTGGAGGTTGGTACTGTAGTTGTTGCTAGGCATAGAGACCAAATTATACACTGTTCAGCCTGCTAACTTGCCCACAGCCGTGCACGTGGCTTTGAGCCTGCCGGGGGGTGGGAGAGCGCGGGGAGCCTGGAGCTGGGCCATGGGAAGAGCCTATAGCCTGGACTGCTCATAGCTCCCTGGCCACTAGGAGACTCAGCCTCCCCAGGCAGGGAGGGCTGAGTACAGTTCCGGGGAGAATGTCGAGCAGGCCCTGGAAAGGTTAGAGGGGGCCTAATGTTACCCCAGGGCAAAGGCAGCTGGAGTTGAGCTGGACTTAAAACCCTCCCACTGCCCATGACAAGGCCTCTGCCAAGGTTTCCCCCAGTGTCATTTATCCAGAAAGGACAGAAGCAAAAGGGGGTGCTGGCCCGGTGGCTAACACTCCCAAGATCTGTGACTTCAAGGTCAGGACCACCCCTAAACAAACTCAAAATGTCCTTTGCCTTTGTTTGGGCAAGTTATTAAGCTTCTATGGGGAGGAGAGTCACTTCTCAGGAACATTTTCCAGATTCAATGAGACAGTGAATGTGCTGTGCTTTGCGATGGTCACACGCCTCACAGGTTCAGGTAGGGTGGGGCTCTGTGGACTCTGCGCTGTCCCCTTGCCACAGGTCCCTGTGATCTGGTGCTGCCTGTCCAGAGGTCAGAGAAGCAGAGCCCAAAAGACCAACTAATTCAAACCAAGGCAGTGGGACCTCTGAGCTATACTTCCCAGGAGTGTCTGCATTCTAGAAGTACTGAGGAAGAGAACATCATTAAGCCCAGATGTGTATATGGCTTGTAATGAGATTTCAGGCACCAGAAATGCAGCTCTTTGAATGGGGATGCCTTTTCGGACCTCAGGAATCAACACAGTACCCTGACTGTGCTGGGCTTCTTCCCTCTCAGCCTGGGTATGGAACAGGAGGTGGGAATAGTTGCTCTGAATTCCCGGCCCCAAACTCCAGAACAAGCTGAGACACGCAGGCACCTGAGGTCCAGGAAAGCATTGGCAAGAACTGGGGTCTCAGGGTCACATAGAAGAAGATCCCTTTGGTCCATGGACTGAAACTGGGAGCATCACCTTGACCTCTATGGACAATGGATGCAGGCGCGGCGCTGTGCAGAGAAACACCTGCCCAGGAAGGCTAGATCCCATCCTGGAGGAGGTGCTGGGAGCCATGAGGGCATCTAAGAGAAGCCCTGTGTCTCCCAAACCATGGGGTCAGTCGGGGTTCTGGGAGTACTCAGGACTCAAATCCCCTGTGTGACAGTTCCCTCTGAGTAACACTAAGTTATTAGAGAGGAACCTCGGGGACCAGGACAAAGAAAACCCTGAAGAGAGCCATCCACACTCATACACATACTCTTACCTGGGTCAATGTCCACTTTAACTATGACCCCAAGGTCAACTCCAGTTCTTTCAATCCCACACCAGTAAGTGTCTGTATCGTTCCACCTGAGTTTCTCCATGGTCACAGTGAACGTGTGCAATTTCCAATTGTCCTTGATGGACACTCGGTCACCCTTCGCTTCCCGCTGTGATCCGTCGGTTTGAATGAGGATATGGCAGTAACTCCACACAGCTCCTCGACACCACCACTTAAGGTAGGTCTCCCACCCGTGTCCATAGTGACACTGCACGGTCAGTAGGCCCCCAACTGGGCCTCTGACTGCTGCCGGACCCGTGATGTCATCTGAGCCTGGAAAATACAAACCCACGTGCCTGTCATATCCCACCCGACCCACTGAGGGCAGAGGCACAAACTCCTGCATCATAAGTAGCCCCAGTAAACCCAAATGTCTGATGAGTTGAGTGACAGTCAAAGAGGGAATACACCTTCCACAAGTCCTTCCACTTTGTCCTTCAAAACTCCACTGGGTCAAAGCCACCATGGAAATCACAACTGATTTCCACCATGGAAAGCACAACTCTACATCTCAGAGAAACAAGAATGTCCCCACTGAGCAATGACATCTTCTGATAATTCTCCCCTCCCCCTCCCTGTGGTCAATATGGAAGCAAATGACCCAAGCGAAGGCATGGCCCCAGTCCACTTCAGCCCATTGTCCTCATGTGAGATGTGGGCTCAGTGGTTTCAGACTTTTCATTTTTCTAGAGTAGCCAGGAACCTGGATTTTGTGTGGAACCTCTCAACTTGAAAACACTGGTGACCAGCACATAAACAGAGCAAAGGAATTTCTGTGTCTTTAGAATCCTAAGAATTATCTACAAAACTCTGGCAAATTCATGATTGGGACATATACTTTGATTACTGGAAATTGTTGTCCCCTGAATATTGACTATTCAAGGACTTTGATGGTTCTTGAATCCATTCTATTGTTTTGGTTTGTTTTTCCCAGAAAGTTAACCTCTTTCATGGAGTATGCATTAGCATAAAGTCCTCCATTTAGAAAGTATCCTTTTATAATTAAAATGTCCGTATCTGTTATTATTACACGTTCTGACCACTTGAGGTCTGTGAGTTGTGTGGATTACACTTGCTGCAGGATATCCCCCTTCTGTTTCTCCTAACCTCCTCCTTGTTTTTCCTGCATGAAACCACTTTTGAGATTAGTTTTTATTGTTTTTATTTCCTAAGTTATTAATTTGTCATATGTGTGATTTTACTCTTCTTTCTGCGAGATTACTACTTGCCCTCTTCCAATGTACTAAGTTAAAGGCAGTGATAAAATCCTTCCTTTCTAAAATGAACTAAGGTGTGTTTAAGGCTAAGAATCTACTTTCATCCATTTTAAAAATTGAGATATGAATCACGTATCATAAATTTTCCTCTTAATTTTAAAGCATATATCTGGGGTTCTTAGGATATTCAGAGAGTTGTACAGCCATCACCTCTAATTTCCAGAATGTTTTCGTCACCTCAAAAGAAACCCTGTACCCGATTCACCCCCCCATAACCTATGTCCTGTCTATAGATGCCTTTATTCTGAAATCTACATTTCATGTACACATGGTCGTACAATGTGTGGCCTTTTGTAACTGGCTTCATTCACTTAGCGGAATGTCTTTCAAGTTCATCCCCATTGTAGCATGTGTGGGCACTTTGTTCCAGGGTAAGGACAGGAGCATTTTGTTCACCCATTCGCCAGTGGAAGCTATATGGATTATTTTCACTTTTTGGCTATAGCGAATAATGCCGCTGTGAACAAGTATGTACTACTGGTATTTGCATGGAGATATGTTTCAGCTCTCTGGAGTATAACATACCATAAGACACTTAAAAAGATAAGTGGGGAGGGGAAGAGTTTCCCACAAGCGTGGCTGGATCCTGTCACCTCTCGCCATGCTCCACTTAGGTAAATGCAGGGAGATTAAGAAGGTCAACATAAAATAGCAAATCACTTCTTAAACTAGAGGGACATAGAAGCGAGCCTTTATAACATCTCTGAATGAAAGGTAGCACTTTCGGGGTGCCTGGGTGGCTCAGTGGGTTAAGCCTCTGCCTTCAGCTCAGGTCATGATCTCAGGGTCCTGGGATCGAGCCCCGCATCGGGCTCCCTGCTCAGCGGGGAGCCTGCTTCCCCTTCTCTCTCTGCCTGCTGTTCTGTCGACTTGTGATCTTTCTCTCTCTGTCAAATAAATAAATAAAAATCTTTTTTAGAAAAAGACTCCATTTAGGTTAAGGAGGGCACATATTGCATGGAGCACTGGGTGTGGTGCATAAGCAAGGAATCTTGGAACACTGAAAAAATAAAATAAAAGTTAAAAAAAAGACTCCATTTAGAAAGTTGGTAAGGGGCAAGAAAAGAAAAGGCACAAAGAGGAAAATTCAGGTGGGTGATAAAATTGGAAGTGTTCCATTTAAACAATTTAGCAAATGAAAACATTTTAAAGTGATGTCATTTTCACATATGAAGCAAACGTAAGTTTTTGTGACTACTATATTGCTGACACGGGTGACGTGACATGGACAAGAGGAGAAGCTGCTGTTAGGGATGTAACCATTCAACCATTACCGAAGGCAATGTGGCAATGACGTATCAAAATAATCATGCCCTTTGCTCCAGTGATTATATGTCTAGAATTTGGTCTTCAGGAAATAATCAGAGAAGCTAATAAAAACATATGCACCAAGATTCATTACATAATTATTTAAATGGTTTGCTTTTTGTTTTGTTTTTGTTTTTTAAGATTTTATTTATTTATTAGAGAGACAGAGATCACAAGTAGGCAGAGAGGCAGGCAAAGAGAGAGGGGGAAGCAGGCTCCCCCCTGGGCAGAGAGCCCGATGCGGGGTGCGATCCCAGGACCCCGAGATCATGACCTGAGCCGAAGGCAGAGGCTTTAACCTACTGAGCCACCCAGGCGCCCCTCATTACATAATTATATAAAGAGCAAAGCTAAACAAGGTTAACATCCATCAATTAGGATAATAAGTAAACAACAAAATATAATGCAGACACTGATAATTATGCTTAGAAATACTGTTAATTATGTGGAAAATCCTATGAAGTGAAAATTTTTTAAACATCATATATAGTACAGTCTCAACTAACTTTTAAAATATGCATAGAAGATGGGGTGCCTGAGTGGCTCAGAAATTAAGCATCTGCTTTCTTTTTTTCTTTTAAGATTTTATTTATTTATTTGACAGACAGAGATCACATGTAGGCAGAGAGGCAGGCAGAGAGAGAGGGGGAAGCAGGCTCCCCGCTGAGCAGAGAGCCTGATGTGGGGCTCGATCCCAGGACCCTGGGATCATGACCTGAGCTGAAGGCAGAGGCTTTAACCCACTGAGCCACCCAGGCACCCCTCATTACATACTTATATAAAGAGCAAAGCTAAACAAGGTTAACATCCATCAATTAGGATAATAAGTAAACAACAAAATATAATGCAGACACTGATAATTATGCTTAGAAATACTGTTAATTATGTGGAAAATCCTATGAAGTGAAAATTTTTTTAAACATCATATATAGCACAGTCTCAACTAACTTTTAAAATATGCATAGAAGATGGGGCGCCTGAGTGGCTCAGTCATTAAGCATCTGCTTTCGGCTCAGGTCATGATCCCAGGGTTCTGGGATCAAGCCCCACGTCGGGATCCCTGCTCGGCGGGAAGCCTGCTTCTCCCTCTCCCACTCCCCCTACTTGTGTTCCCTCTCTTGCAGTCTCTCTCTCTCTCTCTGTCAAACAAATAAACAAAATCTTTTTTTTAAAATATGCATAGAAGAATAGATTAAAAGGAAATAAGTAAAAATATTAAGGGAACATCAGGTTGCCTTGGGCATTAAGATGAGAGACAAAGAATTTTTTTATTTTTCCTGACTCTTCATTTTTTCTGTACTTTCCTAAGTATCAACAATGAGCATTTACTACTTTAAAAATGATGGGGCGGGGGGGGGGGGGCGGTGATAATTCCTGGACAGGGCTGTTTCGTGGCATGGTGAGCAGAATAATGGCTTCCTAAGGATATCTACATCCTAATCCCCAGAACCTATAAAATACTGTAAAGCAGCTCACACGATCAAATGGGATTTTGCAGATGTGACTAAATTAAGGATTTTGAGATGGAGAGATAATCCAAGAGCATGGGGCAGGGCCAAGGACCTTATCAGAGGGAGGCAGGAGGGTCAGAGTTGAAGAAGGAGAAGGGACACTGAAGGTCAGGTAGGGCCACACACCAAGGACACAGCAACCTCTGGGCCGTGGAAAAGTCAAGGAACTGATTCTCCCCCAAAGCCACCAGAAGGAAAGCAGCCCTGGTGATCCTTTAAGACTCTGGCTTCCAGACTGTAACATTATAAATTTGTGTCATTTTAAGCCACTAAGTGTGTAGTAATTTGTCCTGGCAGCCTTAGGAAACTCCTAAGGTGACATTAGCCCATCTCACCTGCGCGCTGACATTGGGCATGACCTCTTGAACCATCTGCTCCACTCGCTTCCTGGAAACGTCTGTCCGGGGGCCCACTCCCCACCAACCTCAGCAGAGCACTACCCTACTGTCTGAACCGCCCTGACACCAGAGGCAGCCCTGATGGGGCGTCTGGGGGGCTCCGTCGGTGAAGCATCTGCCTTCGGCTCAAGTCATGATCTTAGAGTCCTGGGATCGAGCCCCCACGTCCGGCTCCCTGCTTGGCAGGGGAGTCTGCTTCTCCCTCTGCTGCTCTCCCTGCTCGTGTGCTCTCTCTCTCTCACTCTCTCTCTCTCTCTCTCTCTGAGATAAACAAATCGGCAGCCCTGAGCCCCAAGGAGCAGCCCCCCCAGCAGGCATGGTTATTTCCAGACTAGTCGATCGGGAGTAACCCTAGTTGAGGAAGAAGATGAGCCTCACGGGGAGTTTACGGGCTCACCGTCAGGAAGGCACAGGATGGACCCCAACTCCAGCATGACACAGGACGTCAGCCAGTGTCCACTCTGGCACACGTGGGTCTTGTCCACGTCTTCCACCACTTAGGGTGAGACCATATGTGCACAAAGCAACTAATATTTCTCTGAAAATACCGGCCACAAATCTCTTCCTTTCTCACAAAAAATGAAGGCTGTAAAGCCAGTGGGAGCTCTGGCTGGTATTTGTTTCTTGTATAGCTTGGAAACAAGGAACTCTTTAGAGTGAGAAGTGGTGCTGGGTAAATGGGCGTCTTGTTATGGGAAGTTCACGGGGAGAGGCTGGCGAGGGGGCACAGCTTCACAGCACAGACCAGGTTCCTGCTGAGCACAACAGCTGTGCCTGCTGGCTTCCAACTGGCATTCCCACTCTGCCTCCGTCACACCCATACACGCGCACACGCACACACACACCAGCATTATTCTCACATCTGCTCACCAACTTCCCCTGTTTCCACATGTCAGGGGGGGAAAGAAGTGGTCCTTTATGTGCATTTGCTGCCCTGCTGATTTGCCCCCTAACGGCTCGCCCAGAATCGGCTTCTCCATCCCCATGACCCATCCCCAGCTTTGCCTTTACAAGCCTTGTGGTCCTGGACACGTCACTTTCCTCCCCTAAGACTTTCCCCCGAGATATAGTGATATCCTCCCAATCTGCCCCTCCAGACTGCTCTGAAGCATGTGAGGAAAGCACACGGCCCGTCCATCTCTCAGGCCTGCTCAGGGTCATCTCAGCAGGCTCGTGTCCCTATCACAGCCTTTGTGCTCACTGACACCTGTGTCCGAACGGCCGCCTGCCATCCCTGCTGCTTCTCGTCCCCCAGGCCTCTGCTCAGACATCTCCTCCCAGAGGCTCCTTGCAGCAGCCGCCCCCACCAACAGCGCCACCCCCCCTCTCTGTGTCCCCTGAGGCTCACAATGTCAGGTCCCCGAGCTCAGCTCTCCTCACAGCACCTACCACTTCTTGGAGATATCATTATCATTTCTCTAACTGACGGAAAGAATGATCAAATTCGACCACAGGAAGGACCACCCACTTGCCATTAACACCTGCTTCCAGAGCCTCAGATCCCCACGATGCCAAATGCTACCCAGAGATTTTTCTACCAGGAGAAGTCCACTGCTGCTGGTTCCTCCCTCTGCTCCTTGATGATGTTCATGCTGACATACGATTCCCTTACCGTACAATTCACCCTTTTAAAGTGTACAGCTCGGCGGTTCCTGGACATTCACAAAGTTCGCAACCATCACTACACCGAATTCCTTTTTATCACCCCAAAAAGAAATCCCTTACTCATTAGCATTCACTCTCCCTTATTCCTTCCACCCAGCTCCTGGCAACCACTAAATGTACTTTCCATTTCTATTAATTTAGGTATTATGGATATTTCATAGGTATGGGATGGTACAATAGAGGGGCTCTTGAGTCTGGATCCTTCCACTCAGCATAATATTTCCCAGGTTGGTCTGTGTTGCAGCATGTGTCAGTATTCATTTGTTTTTATGGCTGAATAATGTTCCCTTGAATGGGTATGCTGCATTTTTAAAAAAGATTTTATTTATTTATTTGACAGAGAGAGATCGCAAGGAGGCAGAGAGGCAGGCTTAACCCACTGAGCCACCCATGCGCCCGGTATGCTACATTTTATTTACTTAACCAACAGCTGATGTACATTTAGGTTGTTTCCAGGTTTTTTTTTATATTTTATTTATTTATTTGACAGACAGAGATCACAAGCAGGCAGAGAGGCAGGCAGAGAGAGAGCGGGGGAAGCAGACTCCCTGCTGAGCAGAGAGCCCGATATGGGGCTCGAACCCAGGACCCTGGGATCATGACCTGAACTGAAGGCAGAGGCTTTAACCCACTGAGCCATCCAGGCGCCCCTTGTTTCCAGTTTTTAAGGATTATGAATAATGTTGCCATGAACATTTGCATACAAGGTTTTTTTTAAGATTTTATTTATTTATTTATTTATTTGTCAGAGAGAGAGCGTGCACAGGCAGGCAGAGGCAGAGAGAGAAGCAGGCTCCCTGCTGAGCAAGGAGCCTGATGAGGGACTCGATTCCAGGACCATGGGATCATGACTTGAGCCAAAGGCAGCGGCTTAACCGACTGAGCCACCCAGGCGCCCCTGCATACAAGTTTTTACATGAGCATGTGTTTTCAGTTCTCTTGGGTATACACTTGGGAGTCAAATGGCCGGGTCATGTGGTAATCATGTGTTTAACATTTTGAGGAATGTCAAATTGTTTTCCAAAGCAGCTGTTCATTTTACATGCTCACGGGCAATGCATGTCCTCTGCAATTAATGGCAAGAGTCCCTAGTGTTCAGTTCTTTTTTTTTTTAATTAACATATAATGTATTATTTGCCCCAGGGGTACAGGTCTGTGAATCATCAGGCTTACACACTTCACAGCATTCACCATAGCACATACTCTCTGCAATGTCCATAAACCCACCCCCCTCTCCACACCCTCCTCCCCCCGGCAACCCTCAGTTTGTTTTGTGAGATTAAGAGTCTCTTATGGTTTGTCTCCTTCCCGATCCCCTCTTGTTTCATTTATTCTTTTCCTACCCCCTAAACCCCCCACGTTGCATCTCAACTTCCTCATATCAGGGAGATTACATGATAGTTGTCTTTCTCTGATTGACTTATTTTTCTAAGCATAATACCCTCTAGTTCCATCCCTAGTGTTCAGTTCTATGAAAAAGAAAGTTGGGGAGTATGGCAATCATATTCTTTTCCCTCTCCATGAGATACATTCACTCACTCAACTAATACTTGCTATTTGTCTAATATATACCTGGTATGTTTGTAGGAGCAAAAATTCCTGCCTTCCTAAGGTTTATGTTCTCTCAAGGTGGAAGAAGGAAGGAGTCAGACAGTAGAGAAAAATAATGCAAGGGAACTGCTATTTTAATGAGGTTTCTTATCAATGAAGGCCTGAATGAAAATCAAAGACATGCAGGATATGAGGGACTAGAACATGCGGCTATATGAAGAAGAGCATTTTGGGCAGGAAGAAGAGCATTTTGGGCAGAGAGAACAGCAAGTGCAAAGGCCCTGAGGCAGAAGTGTACCTAACATGTTCAAAGACCATCTAAGAGGCCATTCTGGCTGCGGTGGGTTGAGCCGAGAGAGCAGAGTAGAAGAGGCGATCAGGGAGGTGATGAGGTGAGAGAACCAGGTGGTGAACCTTTTAGCTTCTGTAAGGACTCTGTGTTTCTACCCCGAGTAGGATAGGAAGTCATTAGAGGGTTTTGACCAGAGGAAGCACAGCATCTGGCTTGCATTTCCCAAGGATCATTGTGGGATATGAGAGATGAATGCCCCCAGGTTTTGCTTCAGTACCTAAAAAAGATGGAGTTGCTAAACACAAAGATGGGAGAGAAAGGAATTTGAGGGGAGAAGATATGCTGAGGTCACATCCGAAATGTCAACATCTTAGTGGAGAGTTGAGTGGGCACTTGACTAAAAGATTCTGGGGTCCAGGCTAATGATACAACATTAGGCATCAACTGTATAGAGGTAGTATTTAAGCCAAGAGAGGAGAGGAGATCAACGAGAGAATGGCTTTAGAGCTCTAGAAAGAAAAACCCAAAACTGAGCCCTGTGGCCCTCCAGCATTTCAAGGTCAAGAAAATCCCGTAATTTTTAATCCAAATGGTATCCACCCGCTTACAGTTTCCTTCCACCACCACTCCCATCTTAGCCCCTCAGCAACTTCTACTACTTCCTTCTACTCCAAGTGCCTAGAACCACGTCTTCCTCCCTGTCTGGCAAACTCCCAGCTTTCCTTCCTCCAAAGCCACCTCCATACTCTCTCCTTCCCTTCCTCATAAGACATTCTTGAAGGTGACAGTGCAGGAGCAAGTGTTGACCAGCTCCCCCGAGTAACCAGGGCTCCTCTGCTTCTCCTACACCAGGGGGCCCCTTAGTCCAAGTCCCTTCGGAATAATCAACCCCTGGGTGGTCAGGAATTACACCCTGTGCGGGGTGAGGAATGGGGTGGCTGACACACACAGACTCACTACTTTGAGAAACTGCTTAGAAACATGGCCTGCTTCCCAGCAGGACCTGTTGCTGGACCCCCTCCTCCCTCCACCAGCCACTTCATCCTGCCCCAGAAGCTCTTCTCCAGTACAGACCCAGGCCCCACTCACCTACAAGCTGGAAGAGGAATAGGAAGGACAGCAGCAGGTACATTCTCTCTTCTCACAAGCCCCCCTTGGTGGAGCTAGTCAACTCCGACCCAGCCCCGGCATCTTCCACCCTTCTGCTCTCCCCACTCTAGCACTTCCTCCTTCGGCCACTTCCCACTGGTGAATAAGCAAAAAGAGGAAGGAGTGAAATCTCAAGGCAACAGGCAATGCAACGAGTCTCGGTGATCATGAATAACCTTTTGAGAAATGCCCTCCTGTCTGCAGCCATGAAGGAGTGTCTAAAAAGAGGACTTTGCCACTCCTTCTAGGCCTTGGGGAAATCTGCAGACACAGACCCAGGGAGTGGGGCTGGCTCCTACTCCGTCCTTCTCCTCTGGTGGAAAGACTGGACAGAGGGATCCCAGCTCCATCACAGAGGTCTTGCAGAGCCGAGGTTGAGGGACACAATACCAGACACAGGGGATGTCAGGTTGTAGCCTTGAGAGTCCAGAAGGCCAGGAGTGTGGCTGCAGGGGAGCTTGGGACAAAGCCCGAAAGCCAGAGGAGAGATTCTAGACCAGAGTGGAATGAGGAGGTGGAAAGTATCAAACACCAGACAATAAAGAAAGGAGCTCAAAGAGTAGGGATATGTGAGCAGGGACCTACTGGTATGATGGGCAAGAGGGGCCTCTGTCCTCAGAACATACTGGAAAATCTCAGTGCTATGCCCCAGACCACCAAGTAAGAGACTGTGGATATTGATACCAGCCGGAATCCTCCAGAAACTTGCCGGTTAGACCAGGGCCTCCTTCCTGAAGAAAGCTGCTCCTTGCTCAGTGCAAGTACCCCCTCGCTCCTCACTCCTCACCTTATAATAACTACTTACAGAAGTAGGAAGAAGGTCAGCCCCAGCTTTGCCCTTACTCCTTCTTTCGTCTTACTCTTTCGTCTTACTCCTTCTTTCTGCCAACTTTGTGCCCATCCCCTATCCCTCCCATCACGACCCCAGCAAGCCCCGGGGTGGAGCACAGAAGCCAGGAAATGTAGGGCCCTTTCTCATATTTTGCCCCTGGAGCCACCTTTGCTAAGTGTCACACACATACCCTGTGACATCTTGAGAAGCAAGTGAGTCCCAACGAGGGACATAAGCCCCTTACATCCTGATCAGGAATGAGTAGGTGTGCAAGCAGCTTATTTACATACACACAAAACCACAATGGCTGATCAGCCAAGCTTTTCCAGGATGTGGCCAGAGACAGCCTTCCACTTTACATATCTCCAGACCATAAAGTAAGGTCAACAATTGGGGGTGAGGGCTCGGTCAGCCCTCCATCCCCACTGCTCAACAAGCTCATACTCCACACTGCACAGTTATGCTGAGAGACATTGGCCTCTGCTGACAAGGACACTGTTTGGCTCCAGGGGAAATGACCTAGGAGTTAAGCAAGCTGGGACATCCCTGAAAACCAAGGGGGCAGATGTTTTGAGAGTTGTGGGCAAACTTTCTTTTCTTGCGCATAGGCGGTAAGGAATGACAAGCATCTGAGCAGCTCAAAACCCTGCCTGTGGCCCAGCCCTCTGCTCCTGGGGCCAGCTTACCCAAGTGTTAGGAGTTAGTTGGACAATTAGGCAGTCAGGGCCAGTGTCCCCTCAAGAAAATAGGGATCCTGGACAGCTAAGATGAAACCGTTCCAGCATCCTCTCTTACAGCTTAGACAGGACCACAATGGCATCCTGTCCCAGCCTCTGCAGGAGTCACTTTTGCAAAAACATCCTGAAACAAAACAGTTAACCTTAAATCATTGGTCACTATCATAAATTGAGGCAGTCCATCCCCAGATGTTCGCCCAAAAGACCAACACGTGAACAATAAGCCGATAGGTAGACGGATGCCTGATCAGAGCCCTGATTCACAGGGACCCGCAGTCAGGATACCCAAGACACATCTGCGGAAGAGCTTAGAATAATCCCAAGATTTGAATGCCAGAACGGCAATGCTCTCGGGTCCCCTCCCTCTCCGGGAGCTTTGTCCTCTCACTCAATAAACCTTGCTTGGCCGCCCACCACTCTTCGTCCGGTCTACCTCTTCACTCTTCCAGCAGCATGACCAAGAACCGTGGGCACTGTGGGAATAAAAATCCTGTAATACAAGGAGGATTCCCTTTTGGGTCAAGAACAGTATTAGCTGAGGGTCTCTGGATGATGGCAAGACAGATCCTTGGAACAAGTGCCTCTGGGCACTACAGGAAAGTCGGGCTGTTCTGCGGGTCCTGCATCCTCAAAAACCTAGTGGAGACTTGGCCATTGACTTCTGCATCAGTCAGCTCCCTCCCTGGGCTCCAGTGTCTCCATCTGTGAAAAAAAGGACTGGATGGCTCATCTGAGGTGCCCCTGCCCTAAAATACCTGTGCATGTGTGTGTGCATAGACGCACACATGCTCATGTATGAGTGCTCGTGGATATGTGTGCATGCATGGATGAACATGTGTGGCGTGTTTGTGTTTGTATGTAAGCATGTGTGAGAGCTGTGTATACATGTGTGTGTTTTACTGCTAGAGCGATGTGTGCACACATGGATGTTTTGTGTGTGTGTGTGTGTGTGTGTGTGCACACTGTGTGCGCCGTAGTGGTTTGTGTGCATACATGTTGTGTGTATGCATGTGTATCATGCATTGGGGTCTCCTGGTTACAAGGAGCAGAGACTTGTTCACGCTACTTCTCTTGGTCACTTTGGACTTGCAAACTGCCATATTTTCAGAGCTCGATCTATTCAGTGGGGAGGTCTTGTTCTGAAAGGGCTGGTTTGGTTGGGTCTCTCCCCCTTGGGATTAGAAGATCCATGAGGGCTGTATCCCCAGTGGCTAACACGACCTCTGGCACATAGGAGATGCTCAATAAATAATTGTTGGAAAAGGAATACACAAATGAATTGTTTTCACTGCATTGTTGTTCTTCTCCTGGCCCTGTAAGCTCCGTCATAAACCAAAGCTGTTCTCAGCAACCATCCTGAACTCAGTCTGCTTGGACCCAACCACACATCATCTTTTCTACCCACTGCATGCTACGCTCCATATTTTATATAGTTTTCACATGAAATCCTCACTACAAATATACAGGAAAGGCAATATTATTCCCTTTTTTCAGACAAAGAAATCTAGGCTCAGAGAGCAAGTAACTCATCCAAAGTCACACGCTAGTAATTGACAAAGCCAGGATTCAACCCTGGGTCTGGCTCATAAAGCCTACTGTCCTGCCGCTGGCTAGAGAGGCTGAGACAGAAGCCAGCTGCCCTTTGGTCCTGCTCAGTGCTCACAATGAAGAGGGAACGTGACAGCCAAGAGTTAGTAAGACAGCACATCCTTGAGCTGGCTGTCAGCAGAGTATCCACTCCATGGCTATTTCTAAAACAGTTTCCCCCAAAGTGAAAGAATGTCATGTTGTCATGAACTGGAAATTGTTTTTAAAAAGCAAGTCATTGATAACACTAACCTTTACCCTTTCCAGATCTAATGCCACTTATCTGCAGTCTATGGAATGGGAAACTGGGTCTCAACCAAGTTCTTATCCAGGCACTCGGGTAGACGCAAAGTGTATTTTTGAGAAAAACACAGGTCTCCAAAATGTGGGTTAACCCTCTGGAAGGACAAGGTAAAAGAGTTCTGTGGTTTTCAGGGCAGGGTGTGAGCTGCTTTGCCTCCTACCCCTCCAGTGTCTAAGGTAACACTCAATGAAATCGACAAAGTGAAATTGGGGCCATTCAGGCTCCCTCTGCCCAGAGGATCTGATCTTTTCTAAAGCACTGTTTAGTGGGCTGGGTTTATTTGGAAGAAATAAAATCAAACAGCATTTGTTCAGCAACAGTTAGGCTAGACATTGGCCTTCCTCTTTGCTTTTACCTGAGTTACCCAGCATGGCATGCCTCCCCAGCACATATATAGACATATTTCTTATTCTTTTTTTTAAAGATTTTATTTATTTATTTATTTGTCAGAGAGAGAAATCACAAGTAGGCAGAGAGGCAGGCAGAGAGAGGAGGAAGCAGGCTCCCCGCTGAGCAGAGAGCCGATGTGGAGCTCGTGGAGCTGGATCCCAGGACGCCGAGATCATGACCCGAGCTGAAGGCAGAGACTTAACCCACTGAGCCACCCAGGTGCCCCATATATAGACATATTTCTGAATTACAAAGGAATGTGTGTTCATTACCAGAGGAGAACGGAATATAAATGAACATAAAGAATCCATTTTAAATCATTCCCGATCCCCCCCATGCAGAGACAACCACTGTTTAATATATGTATGTGTCCCCAAAACCAATGTTTTGCTCTTTCCTGTGGAAATGCTATTTATTCCCATTTAAGCAAAGGATCACCATGAGTTTACTTCGTCAACCAGTTTACTACACTTGTTAGGGATTTTTAATACAGAAAAGTACAAAAAGAAAACATGGTCCATGATGCCCACTCTCAAATACTCCCAGCTAACACTTTTTTTTTTTTTTTAAGGTAATGCAAGCAAAGTTTTGGAGAAGAAGGGGAGAAGGAAGGATGGAAGGAAGGGAGGAGGGAGGGAGAATAGTAAGAGATAAAGCAACAAGTGAAAGTCTTCTCTTCATTCCCAGAACCTCAAAGGTAGTCACAGTCAGCCTCTGCTGCCTCCCTGAAAAAAAAGTTTATGCATAATCAGTATATACACCCAAGTGAAGTCAACATAACAGTTTCACAAATGTCTCTCTATGGAGAGACCCCAAATGTCCATCAACTGATGCATGGGTAAAGAAGATACAGGGTGTGTGTGTGTGTGTGTGTGTGTGTGTGTGTGTACATGTATATGTACAATGGAATACTACTCAGCCATCAAAAAGAAAGAAATCTTGGGGTGCCTGGGTGGCTCAGTCAGTTAAGGTCCAATTCTTGGTTTATACCATATGTCTCAATAGTTTAATGTTCTAAATCAAGCTTAAAAAAGCTATCAAATCAGGTGTGTCCTCTCTTCCTACTCTGATAAAACACCTTCCTACTGACCTGGAAGCCAGGTTTGAATATAGAATTTTCAGAAGTTCTGCACCAAAACATGGCAGCAGCATCCTGCCCCTGCCCCCAGGCAGGATTCAGCAGGACCTGGAATGCTAAACCCTGTCACCCTGGACCTTGGCCCCCCAACAAACCAGAGAAGGTCCCAAGAAGATGGAACTGTTTTCACATGATGAGAGAAGAAAGTGAATCCTTCACCCTGAAAAGGAAAAGGATAAAAGGGAAAAGAATGTCAATGGGTTACATTTTCTAGTAAATGGAGAAGGTGGACATGGAGGGACTGACCCCACACCTTCTGGAATAGTCTCTCTAGGAAGCATTTCTTCAAGCCCAAGGAGGCTTGGTTTGAGATGTAAATTATTGAAGCCACTGCACACAACAAACAAATGGAGCCCTTTGACCCAGAAGGAAATAAAAGCTGAATCAAATTTGGTTTGGGAAGTGGAGGTGGGGAACCACAGTCAGGGGACATCCAAAGTCAACATCACAAACAATCTCATGTTTACCCTGCTGCCCATTCAATGCCACTGTCAGAGCCAAACAGTGTTGGGGCCATGGGTCCAACCTCAGGAGACCCTGTCAATCACTATGCTTTTACATTTTTGGTGTTTTATATCTTTATGGCTTTGCAAGTCCAGCTAAAGTTGGCATCTCTTGATTGAGATGAGCCTTTCCAATGACTCTGAATGCTTGTCTTTGGAAAGTAGCTATTGTCCATTTTGAAACTAAGGCATTTACAACTCATTCATTCATTCATCCACCCACTCATTCATTCATTCATTCATTCATTCATTCATTGAGAGCCTGCTGAGTACCAGCTTCCAGGTATATGTATATTTTGTCTCTATTGTTTATTATTTTCTTCCAAATATAGCACCTGACCTTCCCAACTAACTCTCCTGACTACTTCCTCCAGGTACAGAAGTAGCCATTTCCAGGGCCCCTGGGTGGCTCAGTGGGTTAAAGCCTCTGCCTTCGGCTCAGGTCATGGTCCCAGGGTCCTGGGATCAAGCCCCACATCAGGCTCTCTGCTCAGCAGGGAGCCTGCTTCCTCCTCTCTCTCTGCCTGCCTCTCTGACTACTTGTCACCTCTGTCAAATAAATAAATAAAATCTTTAAAAAAAAAAAAAAGAAGAAATAGTAGTAGTAGCCATTCCCTTCTTTCCCAAACTCTGCTTCTCTTGAAATGCTGTCCTCTCCAATGTTCCAGGGTCAAGTGCCAAGTCTTCCCAAGGCATATGTCCAGACATTCTGATTTTTTTATTTTTTTAGACTCTCCCATACAGGAGACCCACTGTGTTACTCTCCCAAGAATCTGGTGCCAAAGAGAACTAAAAGTGCAGGGAATTTATTAAGGGAAATACCTATGAAAAAAGTGGGGTAGGGACACCTGGGTGGCTCAATTGGTTAAGAGTCTGACTTTGGCTTAGGTCATGATCTCAGGGTCCGGGGATTGAGCCCCATGTGGGGCACCCTGCTTGTCTCTCTCCTTCTGCTCCTCCCCCCATTCTTTCTCTCTCTCAAATACATAAAATATTTTTTTTTAATGAAGAAGTGGGGTAGAAGCCGGGAAAGGCAAGGAGATCCCACAGACCATGAGGCAGGTCTGACCCCAAGAGAAGGAGAGCGCCATGCAATCTCTGGAAGGATCTGTAAAATCGTCCTCAAGCCAAAGTCAGCCATAAGGGGAATCCCGTGTCACCCAGAAAGAGGCCTGTCTCAGTGTCCCTGCCACACTCTGCCTTTGGCTGGGAACTGTCCGTGATAAGGATGGTCTCAGGGCAAACACTTCTATGGGGGACTCAGAGGACACAGTGGGGCCTCTCAGTCAGTTATGCCCCTATGTGGGAAGTCTGAGAGGCAAGTTCTCATGGTCACCTCCGATGTTCATTAACATGGGGTGAAACAGGGTCCCTTCTATGTCTCTTCAGTGACTTCAATTAGGGAATCAAGGGTTTGAGGTATGTGTGTGTGTGTGTGTGTCTGTGTCTGTGTGTGTGTCTGTGTGTGTGTCTGTGTGTGTGTCTGTGTGTATGTGTGTGTGTTTAGAAGGAGCTCCCTCCCACAGCCACAATGGCGTCTCCGAAGCCCAACTCCCACTGCAGACTCTCATCCCTCTCTTGCTCCCTTTCAGACCATCCTGGTGGGTGACAGTGGTGTGGGGAAGACCTCTCTGCTGGTTCAGTTCGACCAGGGCAAGTTCATTCCAGGCTCCTTCTCGGCCACCGTGGGCATCGGATTCACAGTAAGTGCCCCCAGACTCCGGGGCCCTGGTGTGTCTCTGTCAGGGTTCCAGCAGGAAACAGGTGGACGCTCACATTGGATCATTCAAGGTTTAATATGAAGACTACTTACCAAGGCGGAGGCAGGGTGTTGGGGAATGGGGGGGTTTGGTGCAATGCCCGTGCACAGTGCAGGGCCCCGGTTCCAGCCCTAGCCTAAAACACAACAACAACAACAAAACAAAACAAAACAAACAAACAAACAAAAAACACAAGAGGAGCGAACTACTGCCAGAACCCAGGGACCCAAACCTGCATGGGGAGAGCTGGCTACCAGGAGCTCTGACCCTCAGTGGAGAAACACATGCACTCCCCACCCTCCTGGGAGCTAGCCAGGGCGGCAAGTCAGCCCCCTCCCACTGTGCTCCCTTCCTGCTCACCCATCTCCTCCTGGGGCTCTCCACTGGCTAGACCCAACCGGAAACTAGAAAGAATATCTTGATACAGATCGTTCAGGTCCTCCTTCCAGGGCAAGAAGAATGTGGAGAGGCAAAGGGATGACTTCAGATTTTAAGTACAGTCCAAATTTAAACTGTTGTGTGGGTCCTAGGGAACTGGCAGGCCAAGAACTAAAGTTTTATTCTTAGCATTCTGTCTCTCCCTGGATATCCTCAGGATCAGGATGGAGCAGAACACAGGGCCTGTGGGACCACACTTAGGGCTGGGATGCAGCAGCATCACACTTGGTGGGAAGAGGCAAGAGAACCCCAGAAACTGGGCTTGCCCGTTGGATCACAGGAAGGCAGGCAAGGACACCTGATGGCCAGGGATTCAGAGTAAAGCAGAAATGAAAGCCTGGCCAGCGTGTGTGCCAGGGGCCTGGAATCCAACCCGAGACACCAGCGCCCAGTGTTTGCTCATGACCAGCCTCCAGAGTGTTGGGAAGGGCAGGGCTGAGTCCCAGGAGAGCAAGGTTGCCCAGAAAATTCCTGAGACCTGGGACCAGGCTGCCATGCCAGGCATTCCCCCCACCAGGGGCCTGTTCGCCGTCTGCCCCTCAGCACACAAGGTCACAGAGGGCCCTCACAGCCACCAGCCATCTCCCTCCACTCCACGCCCATCCTCCCACCTGTCAGACTCAGAGGGCAGACAGTGGGTGGACGTGGGTGTGGATGTGGGTGGGAACACTCTGATTCACACTCCACAGATGCATAAGGGTGGGACCTCTAAATTTTGCCACTAGCCTGATAAGAAAAATGTGGCACCTGGCCTCTAAGAAGGAAGAAAGCATGTGGTCAAACAGAGAGCCTGAAGCAGGCTGACACAAGACAGGCCTGGCTCCCCCCAAACTGACCACAGGACAAAGGATGGTCTTGGTCAGGCTGACAACACAAACCAGAGCTGGAAGTCAGAAGCCCACCTTCCCCTCCACAGACTCTAGGAGGGGCTCCCTCCTGGCCTCCTCCAGCTTCTGACGGCTCCCGACAACCCTTGGCACCTCTTGGCTTGTAGCTGCAGCACCCCAGTCTCCAGCTCTGTCTTCGCAGAGCCTCTCCTCCCCGTGTGTCCGCTCATCTTTTAACAGGGACACCGGTCACACTGGATTAAGGACCCACTCGACTCCTGTAGGACTTCATCTTAACTAGTCACATCTGCAACGACCCCCCTTCCAAATAAGGTCCCATTCTGAGGGACTAGGGGCTAGGACAGCCACAGATGCTTTGAGGGACGTAATGCAACCCATTGCAGGGGAAGAGGAGCGAGGGCCATGCTACCTCCTCACTCTCATTTCTCGTCGTCCATTACCCTCTTGCTCTGAAAGCCACTGCCCCTGCAGGGTTCCAGTGCGAGCACTCAAGAGCTCCGAGTGGGCCGGGGTGTTATTCACAGCAGGTCACTGTGGCAACACAGTGCAAACAGCAGGCGACAACACATGTCTGCAGGGTACCATACAGCTCCTCGGCTCCCAGAGCCGGCTCTCCGAGGCCCAGCTCGGGAAAACAGCTCCAGCTGAGGCCAAAAGCCACAGGGCTAGGGGCACGTGGACACACAGTCCCCACCAGGCCTATAGTCACACCTGCTTGTCTTACCCCCAACACCTGAGTCAAGGAGTGCAGGTGCCCCCCCCCACACACACACCCTCAGTCAGTGCCTTTGTAATATGGCCACAGAGCCCCTGAGGCCTACTAGGGACAAAACCGCTCCCACTCCCACTCTGTCACCAGGAGCTGCAGGATTGCTGGGATGTCCTGCTTAAAATGATCTACGACTTCATGAATTCATTTAATACCAAACATTTAAAGCCTGCTTCAGGCCAGGGGACCAGGGCCTGAGGTCCAGGGCCAGAGGGCATAAGGCCAGCCCCGCCTTCAGAAGTTCCCAGACCGGGAGGTGTGTGGGGGGAAGGCTTTCCCAGGATGGCTCATTATGGGCGCAGCCCAACAGGTCAGGGAGAAATGAGAGGGGATGGCGATTCACAGACATGTACCCCTGGGGATAAAAATACATTATATGTTTATAAAAAATTTAAAAAATTTAAAATAAATAAAATAAAATAACCAAAAAAAAGTCAAAAAAAAAAAAAAAAAAGAAATGAGAGGTGATCTATTTTATAAAGGGTCAAAGTCCTAGCACCCCGCTAGAGACGGTGAGAAACCACAGTGTAAATGTGGGGCAAGGTGAATTTCAGTGGGTGAATAAAATCATATTCAGATGAGCTCGCGCTGGGGTGCATTAGCAGAAGCAAAACTGCTTGAGCGCCTTCCTCACTGTGCACGTCTTCTCCAAAAGCAGCGCCTGGCCGCTCTCTGGAGTCCCCAGCCCACAACCGCGACCCAGGGGACACCCGTCGGCCTCCAGCTGGCCGGGGCTCGGGCGCCGCCTGCAGGCCGCATGGTGCAGCGGCAGCGAGAACCGGAGCGCCTGACCGCGGGGGCCCCGCAGATGCCAGACCCTGCGAGTCAGGCTGGATTTCCAGAGACCGTTACCCGGGGAACCTAACCCGGGCCGCGGGCGACCTTGGGGGACCGATCCTGGGGCTGGATTTGGCCCGTCTCCCCAGAGCGCGATGCCCGGCCAGTTTGCTCAGGGCCCGCCTGCGCTGCCCCCGAGGCGCTGACCCTGCGGTCGTGCGCGCCCTCGCGAGCCAGCCTTCCAGGGGCAGGTGTCGTCTGGGTGGCCGGACGGAGGGAGGAGCCTGTCGGGGTCCGGGCCGGGGCGGTGGAGGGTGGGAGGATGGGGTGGAGCCTAAAGCGGGGCGGTCCCTGCGCTGTCCCTCGCCCGCCACCAGCCCTAGCACACCTCTGGTCCAGGGGACATGACGGGAATGTCTGGCGCCGCTGTCACTCGGGATGGAGAGGCCCCCGAGGACTCCCCGCCCTGCAGTCCGAGCTACGATGTCACGGGCAAGGTGGGTAGGCACTGTGCCCAACGCTGGGGACTCCCCAGCCTGCTCTGAGGGCCACCCCTTCCCCACGTCCTTTGCCCTGAGACCCCTGTCCAACCCCCTTTCTGGCTGCGTCTGCTTTGGACTCAGCCCTTCCCCCAAGGAGCCGGCTCTCCCGGAGCAGGGAGGAAGGGTGGAGACAGCCCCTGGCTCTACGCCCTAGTCTAGGGCTCGGGGCTGGCTCAGCAAGGGTGGGGAGTGAGGGGTTAGAAGGATTGAAGGACTCCCCACAGTGCGGACCCCAACCCCATTTTCTTTTGCTGCACCCTGACTGCTATGATGTCCCGGGAACCCCGTGTTTCTCTGTAAGGGTTAAGTGCACAACCCTCCTGCGCTCAGACACCCCCAAATGCTAGGATATGGGGATGCCTGGAGACGCGGAGGGGACGCCCCCTGGCGGCGGAGCAATTGTGGTTAATGCCTTTTCCCCAGCTGAGCTCCCCGCGGAGACCGAGCATCCGGTGTCAAACTCTTGGGCCTGAAGCTCCTAGGTCCCCGGGTGCCCCCAGGCCCCACCACCTCCCCTCTGCTCCCGCAGCCATTTCCTCCCGCCTTCTTCCAGGAGGGTGTTGCTAACCAACATGCAGCCCCGCCTGAAAATTTTTAGAACCTGGGAAAGATTCTCTTGGTTAGTCCCAAGTCGCCTGCGGGCTAGCTTAGGTCACCTCTCTAGGGCTGGATCCCTCTGCAGGGGGCAGCCCTGGACAGAAGCAGGTGAGGGAGGCGATGGACTCTGGTCTGTCTGACCTCCCTCTGGGCCCCTGAAGGAGGCAGGGACCGGGAACTCCGAACGAGGGGCTGAGGGAGCACAGAGCTTCCACTCTTCCTCTGTAAGGTTGAGGAGGAGTGAGGGGCTGCCCTGTGTCATGCTGTGGGACCTTGAAGGAGACAGGCCTCTTCCTGTCCCTTGGGGCCTCTGCCACCCCCACCCCAGGCTCTCTCTCACTAGGAGCTGGGGCCTCTACCCCCCAGTCTTTCAGGGGAAGCCACTCTGCAAGTCACCCACCCAGGGCCGTTGAGATAGGCGTCCTGTGTGGGCTGGTGGCAGGAAATGGGCCCCTGTGCCTTCAGGGGAGGGGGAGCTGCTAAGGCCCAGGCCCCAAGCTGGTGGGGACCGCCTGACCTCCTGGCCTGAGAAGCCAGCTGGCCTGTTTGCCTAGGAGGTGGCAAGGCTGGGCAGTTGTGTTTGGTGGAATCGCCTGGCTGGGGGGGTGGGGCTTGATGAGCATCTTTTGTTCAAGACAGCTGTGATCTGAAAAGTTTGCAGGAGTTCACCCTCCCTCCTTCCTCCTCAGGGACCAGGACACAGGAGCCAGGGAGAAGTGCTGGCTCCAGAGGGCTCCCCGGCCTCCAGCCCTCCATCTCCTCTGCGCCAGGCAGCATCTGTGGGAGGAGCCTGGCAGGAGCTCCTTGGGGCCAAATTAGAGGGAATGGGGGCCACAGGCAGGGAGTACCCAGCCCCAGGCCACTCTTCCCTGAGTCTCAGGCACTTGACATCAGCATTTTTGGTCCAAGTCATTAACAGACTCCAAAGAGTCCTCAGTGAAATTATCCTTCCTCCCTTCTAGCCACTGTGGAAACCATGCCATAGAACAGTTAAGGGATCTTCCCAAAGTCCCCCAGTAGCCATTTACAAGCCAGAACCCCAGCCTTCACATACCTTTTGCTCAGTCCCCTTACCTTTCCACCAAAGTTAGCTAATCTTAGTACCCCGTGCCCAGAGCAGGAATGCCTTTGGGCTCCACTGTCAAGGTCAGAGCCTCAAAAATAACTCAAACCTAGTCCCTGCTCTACACATTAAGTATCTAACCAGCCAACTGGGAAAATTCCAGCTTTAGGTCCAGACCTCTGTTCTCCAAGCTCGAGGAATGACTGGACAGAAGGCTCCCTCTCCCTGTCCCCACTTGTCTTGTCCCTGAAAGAAGATCATGAGCAGAGACTGACCAAACAACACAGGGCAGGGACACACCCCACCCCACCCCACATTCCCTCCCCTAAAGTGACCCAGAGATGCTAATTTGCATCCATCTGTCCCACCTGGGAGGTTTCTGCAGAAGGAACTTCAGACTCATCGTCTCCCCATTTCAGTATAAATTTCAATCCTCCCTAGTTCATGCAACCCTTTTATAAACATAAAATGTCATTAGAGACTTTCAGATAAATTCTGTGACCAAAAAAAGAAAAGAAAACAACAGCAGTGGTAATTTTAGAACATGCCTTTGCATACAACAGTGCCTGCCCCTATCAGATCTGATAACCTCCCTTGGGTGATAATCCCTGTCCAAGGTATTAACACTTCCTTTCTGGAAGTGGTGGTTCTTTGGGGCCACCGAGCACATCTGCTGACTTGTGAGTGCTGAGGTCTCAACGCAGGCTTCCAGGAAACTGGGTGAGGACAGAAGAGTCAGACAGAGGGCCTGAGAAATGAGCTGAGCCAAGGAGTAGAGAGGAGAGAAAGGGTGAAGGCAGCATCGGGCTTTCTAGAAGCAGGTGGCCCTCAGTACTGACAGCAGCCTTCCCTGGCCTTCTGGCCCTCTGCCCCTCTTTCCAGGGTCTCACCCTGGAAGCCCAGAAATTTGCCCCAACTCCCCAGTAACTGCCTCTGCCCCCCACCCCCATCTCCTAGGTGATGCTTCTGGGAGACTCAGGCGTTGGCAAAACCTGTTTGCTGATCCAATTCAAAGACGGGGCCTTCCTGTCCGGGACCTTCATAGCCACGGTCGGCATAGACTTCAGGGTGAGGTGCCGGCAGGCTCTTCCTCCCAGCAGCAAGCCAGGGCAGGCCAGGGTTCAGGCACAGCGTGCTGTCCTCTCCGGCCCTGGCTCCTCAAAGCCGCTGTGGGCCACTCCCCAGAGGGCACCGGGGGTGCTCCCCCTTGGGACCACAGAGGGGGCCAGGTTCAAGGAGTCCAGGCATGGTGGGGGGCTCTCTGCCCACCTACAGAATCTGAGCAATGACACACTGAGTCTTAAAATTCTGCGCCAGAGCAGGGCGGATACATCCCAGGGTGGGAGCTGAGTTTCCTGGCCTTCCACTGTCTTGCTCATTGCCCTCTGAGCTAGGCCCCTCTGGCAAGGCCTCAGAGGTCAACAGGTCTTTCTGGAGTTACTGGAAGTACCCCACTGTATTGGGTTGAAAAGCCAAGCTCATCAGCCTCCCTCCCTGTGGTCTCGAGGAACCCACCCTTACAAACCCTCGTCAGGGCTGTATAGCGCTCTGCCATTCTCCACCCACAGGGTCCTGGACAGTAAGGTCTAACCCAGGTGGGGGTGGGGGGAAGGAAGGCTATGCAGAGGCCGGCTGCCTCCCTCCCAATGGGAAGGAACCGAAGCTTCACTTCGTAGAACTAGTGAACAGCTAGAAGGAAAGACCACCCTGCAGACCCATCCCCTGCTGTGCCCAGGATGTGCGGGGTGGTCGAGGAGGACATCTTATCTCTAAGGGCTCGGTTCTGCAGGCTGGGGCTGAGCTCCAGGAGGCACAGAGGAAAGTGGGAAAGAGGCGGGGCCCCCAGTGGCCAGCCCTGAGTCACTTGCTGAGGTCGGGAGAGTCAGGCCCCAGCATGCCGTGTGGTAAGAGGAGCAGACGAGTCCCCAGAAGAACTCTGCCATGGGGCGGGGCTGGGAGGGGGGAGCTTCTGGAGACGGCGTCCTGCTGCCCTGAAGAGGAAATCTGACTAGAGATGTCTCTGGGGCTCCCTGCACCCCCCTTGAACCCCGGGAAGCAGCCAGAACAGAATGTCTGCCACTCTGTAGGACGTCAAAGATCCAAGCCTCCCCTGCCATCCAAACCCACCCTCCCCCTGCCCCTGTCTCTTTCAGAACAAAGTGGTGACCGTGGATGGTGTGAGGGTGAAGCTGCAGGTGAGAGAGAAGTCCAGAACGGTCGGGGAGGGGGGTGGATGGAGGGCCCGCCCCTGCTCTGCACCCGCCCCTGCTCTGCACCCAAACCGCAGGAGGCTGCAGCCCTGCCCTGAGCCTGGGGCAATTTCCTGTGGGGCCCAGAGGAAACAGCTTTTGTGCTTTTGTTTGTTCGGAGGGCGGCCCAAAAAGCAGTTCCCAGGCACACGAGGGTTGAGGGCTCCAAGGCCGCTCACTCCACATGCCTGCAGACGGGGCGGCCCTGCTCCAACTCCTCTCCAGTTTCCCAGGCCTCATCGGCTCGGGGAGACTGGACGCCTCCAAGCCCTGGGCTAGGGAAGAGGCCGCAGCCTGAATGAGCTCGTGAGCTCCCTACCACCACCATGGACATCATCGGATGCTCGGAAGGCCCTGAGCCCCTAGAGCAGGAAGCGTCCCACACACATACACACAGCTGTCGGACTCCAGCTTGGGTTCCCTCCGTGCAGCCTAGTCCCGGCGCACTGCCTCCCTCTGACCGTCTGTCCATCCCTTCCTAGATCTGGGATACAGCCGGGCAGGAGCGGTTCCGCAGTGTCACCCATGCTTATTACCGAGATGCCCAGGGTAAGCCCTTCCCCAGCCCCCCTGGGAGACCCATCCTTCAGCCCCACGTCCCCTGTGTGATCTCTCTCTCCCCCTGCAGCCTTGCTCCTGCTCTATGACATCACCAACAAGTCCTCTTTCGACAATATCCGGGTAGGTCCCCTTCACGCGCCACCCAGCTGCAGCCAAGGCGGGGCCCCCTCGATCGAGGACTGCTTCCCGCTTTATGGGGAAAGGGGCAGAGCAGGGAACACTGCCGCCTTTTTAAAAACACCTGCACTGTGACTCGGAAGGAATAAGCTGCCGCTGGGCATCTGGTCGGCCTGTGGGCGGGAAGGCCAGGCAGGCCGCTGGGTGCCTGTGCCACCCGCTCAGCCCTGGCTGTGACTCGTGAGCGGAGCTCCTGACAGAGTTCGCCCAGTACCGAGCTCCGCCCTGGACAACTACCCAGGTGGCAAAGACTCACCAAACTATTGCAGAGTAGGGATAAAAAGTCAGTAAGTACAAGCACTCAGGGCGTACAGCACCATAAGGGTTTCACATCTCCCTGATCTCAGGGGATTGGCAAGCACATGGGGGGCGGGGGGCGCTCAGGGACCAAAACACATAGATATAAAGCAGCTTACACAGAGGATGGAAATCCACAGCACGTGCATGGCCACCTCCAACTCCAACTCCATGCTCCTGGTAGACATCACTAATCCATCACAATCTTTTCGATCACTAAGCCCTTATGTGTCGCTAGAATCCTCCGTGAGTCACTCCAGGAAATTGCTGGGGACTACTTGCTGATTTAGGAGATAAAGTTCTGCCATCTGCATCTTCCATAGAACGGGGAGTTGCACACTTGGGGTTGGGTCAAGGAAGGCTGATCGGGACCAGAGAGGCCAGAACAAAGAGGCAGATAAGAGAAGGCAGGGGGCCTGTGAGTAGCCCAGTGAAAACCGAACGGGCAGGAGGAGGACGGGGCAGAGGGAGGGGAGAAGGCCAGGTTCTCAGGCACAGCCTGGCCCAGCTCACCCTCTCCCACAGGCCTGGCTCACTGAGATTCATGAGTACGCCCAGAGGGATGTGGTGATCATGCTGCTGGGCAACAAGGTGAGTGAGCCCATCCCTGGGCCTCCCCTCTCACGAGCCCCACACAAGCCCCGAGAGGGTTAGTTGCCTGGCCTTCCAGCATAGGATTCTTCCCAGACTCCAGGTCAAGAGTCAGATTTATTTGCAGCTTCAGCCCATCTCATCTACCCTCTTAACGCTTTGGAAATGGCCCCCTCCATGGAAAGCCCAAGCTGCCTTCTGAGAGATCCAGGGATGCCCAGATACTCAGCCCCCACTAGATCCCAGTAAAGTAGTCACAGATGAAGAGCTAAAACTCAAGTCCCAACTACTGTCACCCCTCTGAGGCTGGTCTCCACACCCCTCCAAAGGAGAGTTTCCCATCTCCCCAAGTGGCAGCGGATCCCCTGGCTGGGAATTGGGTAACTCAGCCTGAGCAAGGCAGAAACCCTGGCTCCAAGCCAATCATACCACCCGCAGTCCCACAGGCCACCAGCAGAGGGCAGGCAGTGGCTGCTCCTGCGGGTAAAGGGGCCAGCCAGGCAGGAGAGGGGCCGGCCGGGGTGGAGGTTTCCTTCCTCAGAGTGACCCACCTGGGCTTGACAGGCGGATGTGAGCAATGAAAGGGTGATCCGTTCGGAGGACGGAGAGACACTGGCCAGGGTAAGTGACTGCCCATGGTCATGACGAGGAGTGGGGGCAGCCAGAGGCTGGCCCTGAGGACATTGTCTTCCTGGCAGGAGTATGGAGTTCCCTTCATGGAGACCAGCGCCAAGACGGGCATGAATGTGGAGTTAGCCTTTCTGGCCATTGCCAAGTAAGAGCTAAGCACGGACGGGAATCATGCGGGGCGGGGTGGCACCATCTGGGAATCCAGCAGGGCCTGGCCCCTGACCCTACAGGCATTGCGCCTTCTAGGTCCAGTAGCCCCGGGGCCATGGGAGTGTGGAGGGTGCAGTTCCTCACTCCCCGCCCAGCCCACTGCTTCTTCCTCTTCAAGGGAGCTGAAGTACAGAGCCCTGTGGCAGCCCGATGGGCCCCACTTCCAGATCCGAGACTTTGTGGAGTCCCAGAAGAAACAGTCCAGCTGCTGCTCCTTCTTATGAATCCCAAAGGGGCTGAAAGGAGGCTCCAGAGGCCCCCACGGATGCAGCCTTCTCCCCCAGATCTGGTTTATTCTGAACGGATGGGAATCGGCGGACCCGGGGCACAGCCCCTTCCCAAGAGGGAGCTGTACTCCCACTCTTACCTTAGTTCCTGTAGCTTCCCTATATCCTGGGGGAGGGTAAAGTATTTATTTCACCTTACTGATACATAATGTAATACAAAAAAGGAGGGGTGGGCACCAGAAAACCAAGAGACAGAACAGGTGGTCCTTTTGCCTTCTGGTACTAGGACTTAGGGGCCCCAGGCTCCCTCCTTGCCTTGACAAGGGTAGTATTCTCCAGCTCAGCACCAGAGGGCAGTGATGCACTTCTGCAGCGGGAGGGCAGGCCGTGACCCCACTGGGGCCCTCACCTCCACTGGAGAGGTGCAGCCGCCCACAGCTTTGCTTCCTCCAGCTCCGCCGCAATGGTCATCCCCTGTAAGATGCGCCCCTGTGCCAGACCAAGGCTCAGGGAAGATAGTCGATGTGGAGACTGGGCAGTGACGGAGCTCTGTGGGTGAGAGAGGAGTAGCACGGACTAGGTCTGTATTGGCTGCCTCTGGCCTTACTAGCCCCACTCTGGGAGGTGTACCCCTTTTCCTCCATTCCACAGACTGAACACATTTGGTTCCTGTTCTCTAGCCCTTGGGTGCCAGGGGGAAGCCCCTCTTTTCCCCCTCCCCCAAATCCCTGGTGGAGGGATCTCTACCTTTTTGTTTGTGCCCTTAGACTCCTAAGGTCACAGCTAGGGAAAGGTTTTTCTCCTGTCTCAACACTTTGGAGATAGGCAGCCCCACAGGCTACTACAAGCAGCTCCAGTGTTTCTACTGAGTTAAGAATCCGGTAAGGAGGAACGCCTGACTCTTGGAGCAGGTGAGAGGCAGAACCAGGCAAACCTCACCCCACACATATCTCCCCCCACCCCCCAACCCAAGCGTGGTCTCCTCCTGCCCACCATGCCTTTTCCCTTCAACCAGACACCACCACAGCCAGAACTGCTTTATGTCCCCTCCCACTGAGCCAGGTTAAGGGGTAAGAGGTCACCCATTTCTGGGTAAATCAACACAATGTGTGTAAAACAAAGTCACGTGGGGAAGATTGGGTTAAGGAGAGAGGCAGCAAGGAGTTTATGTGGGGCCAAGGCCACCTGTCCCACAAAACCCTGACCCTGGCCTTTGGAGGTGAACAGGAGATGTGCGGGTCATGACCTGGAGGAGAGTAAGAAGTACACACGGCACATTTCTAAGGCTACTGCATTTGCTTTCAAGGCAGAAATCGTGCTCTCTGAGCAGAGTCAGCAGCTCCGACTTGGGCCTGATAAGGAAGCTCTCCAAGGCTTCTCCCATTCGGAGCAGGGAGGAGCCTGACCTTGTTGGGCTCTTCTGGGGCCCAAGGCAGGTCACAGGCATTCCAATCACATGGGTTGGCTCTGGGCCTCTAGTATTTGTGTTTTCCGAATTAAATTGCAGAATTGGGAAAGCACGCCCTGTCCATTGCTTCTTTGAGGTGCTCTGGGGTGGGGGCAGGGGAGAGAATGTTGACTGTTACTGCATGTTGGGGGAACGTCATTGCCCAGATCATTTGATCTTCATCCATCAATGCTCCCAACTGCTCACCTCACCCTTAAAAGACTGCTCCCCAACTTCCATGACCAGCCTTTCATCTGCAAGAAACTGAAAGAAGGTTTGTCTTAAGGTCCCATTCGGGCTTTTTTTTCCCCCCTATTGAAAAAAGCCAGGGCTCCTTTCCCTCTGCCCTGTACTCAAGAGATTGCTTACCTGACTCTCTTCTGCCTCTCTTCCCCCACTTACTGGCCAAACGCGGAGGCCAGTGCTCACACCCTTGCCCTAGGTGGCCTGTTTCCAGTGGGCAGCCCCGGGAAGCCTGGGCTCCCTAACGAGCCCTCATACTGTCCCAGCGAGGATGAGAGCCCTCACCCCTGTAAGCGTGTGTCCTTGGACAACGCAAAACCCGCGAACTGGAAAATATCGTTATTCAAACAACCTTATTGGGTCGGAGGTGGACCTAGTCTTACTCGTAAGGCTTCCGGGACCCCACCGCCCCGGAGCTGGAGCGGTTTCCCCGGCAACAGCCGCTCCCCACTCCTTACCCTCCCAACCCCTCACTGGAGTACACAAGAGGATTTAGCTAAAGGTCGTTAAAACGTTAAGAGTCTTTTATCCGTGGATTGGCTTGTCTCAATCCCCGCCAAAGGGAGAGAAAACCAGAAGCCTAAAGGCCCCTCCGCCCAGTACCGGGAACTCGCCCCGCCCCCCGCCTCAACTTCGGCCACTTGGTAACAAACACTTCCACTTCCTGAGCCCTCTTTCTTCTCGCGCCGCGGGGCGCCGCGCCGCGCACAGGACCCCGCCCCCGCGCGTTCCCATTGGCCGGCGTCGTTCACCCGGCCCGAGCGCCCCTGCCCGTGGTCTCTGATTGGGCCTCGATGTCCACACCTTCGGTGCGGCCCCGCCCCCGGAATCAGGGGCTGGCGCAGAGTCGCGAGCGCTCAGTCGCCGCGCTGGGTGGGGATTGGTCCGCGCTTTCCGGCTTGGACTCCTCGCGGTTCGAGGCCTCAGTTCGCCGCACACCTGTTCGCTCAGCCGGCGGCGCGAGGGTTCTCTGCAGTGCTTCCTCCCGCCTGCCGGTCCGAAGGGCGGGGAGAAGGTTTGGGCCGTCCCGCCTCTGGCTCCCAACGGGACCCCAAGTCGCACCACTGAGCCGTCGCAGGGCGAGATGAGCGCGGACGCGGCGGCCGGGGCGCCCCTACCCCGGCTCTGCTGTCTGGAGAAGGGCCCGAACGGCTACGGCTTCCACCTGCACGGGGAGAAGGGCAAGCTGGGCCAGTTCATCAGGCTGGTGGAGCCCGGTTCACCAGCCGAGAAGGCGGGGCTGCTGGCCGGAGACCGGCTGGTGGAGGTGAACGGCGAGAACGTCGAGAAGGAGACCCACCAGCAGGTGGTGAGCCGCATCCGCGCCGCGCTCAACGCCGTGCGCCTGCTGGTGGTCGACCCCGAGACCGACGAGCGGCTGCAGAAGCTGGGTGTCCAGGTCCGGGAGGAGTTGCTGCACGCCCAGGACGGGCCCGAGCAGGCCGAGCCCCCGGCCGCTACCGAGGCGCAGGAGGCTGGTGGCGAAAATGAGCCGCAGGCCGCCGCTCCGGAGCCGCGCGAAACCGAAAAGAGCCGTCCAGAGCGGGTATGTGTGGGCCCTAACCCGGCGGCGACTGGAAGGGGGTGTGAGGGGGGAGCGAGAGGAGACCCAGCCGCCCCTCGGACGTCCAACCGCGCGCCTGCATCCTCTCAGAAACTAGATCCTCGAGGGGGAGACTGCTTCCGCCTCCGACGGGTCGCACTGGCTTGGAGCTGCGTCCCGTTACCCCCACGCCCCTTCCCAGACTGGGCTAGGACCCTGAGCGCTCTGCCACCTGCCCTGCTTGTCTCTTGGCTTTTGGGAGCGGGAGTGAGAGAGGGCAGCTCAGAGGAGCGCAGTCCCCTTTCTTCGGCTCTGTTGGCGGCGTCTGTTCCCATTCTTCAGAACCCCCCAACTCTGCCCCTCCTCGGACACCCCACTCCCTGCCGCCCCAGAGGTGCCAGCTCCCTCCCCGGCCCCTGTGGATGGTAGCTGCAACTGGGGTGAAGCAACCGCCCCCCGACTTCAAAAAGCTAGAGGAATAACAACTCCCAATTCTGTGCGGAGCCCCCGCACCAGGAGGGGAGGGGTCGCCGACTGGGTTCTCCAGGCAGCGCCCCACCCCCGCGGGCGGGTGCGTGTATCATTAACCTCAGCCTGGCGGGGCTTCATTCTCCTGAAGTACAGTGTGACTTTTAAGGAGAGGGAGCCCCACCGGCTCTGGGCGATGTGTGGGGGTGGGATGCGGGGAGGAGGTGCAGAGGCGTCTCCGGGGGTGGTGGCGACTCTGCCACCCCGAGGATTTATGAGTCTCAGGAATGTGAGGAGTAAGCTAGCTTGTATCTGGGAACGGGAGGGGAGGACTTCGGAGGAAAAGAAAGGGCTGGGAGGAAGGTGAGGAGAGAGTAGCCTGGTGTCGCTGGGCCCTGCAGAAGCCAGCAGAACTCAGCAGGGACAGGTGGTCTTGCCCTGTCATTGTCTGTCTCACTTCAGTCCCCTGGACACCAAGCTGACTGGTTGCTTTTTGCCCATCTTTGGTGTTTCTCCAAAGGATCCCAGTTTGGATCAGCTGCAGGAGGGGCAGTAGCAAAACCAGGAGTTGTGATGAGAGCCTTGTGTCCCCAGAGAGTGAAGGAGGGAGAGGCCATAGGGTGCAGACTGGGGGGAGAGCAGAGCCTGGGCCTCCCAGGGCCCCGTTGGCTTGGGCCAGCTCTCCACCTGGTGGCAGTGTGTGGCAGGGGCGTCCATGATGCCAGCAGAAGCCTCTCTGGACAGAGAAAAGGCACTCATCAGCCTTAAGGTAGAAGGTGGAGCCCCAGAGGACCAGCTGGTTTGGTGGAAGTGAAGGAAGTGAGGTCGCCAGGAGCCCTGTCCGGCCAGAGCTGGACGACGACGCTGGCAATACCAGGGCCGCCAGGCTCCCACTTCCTGCCACTGCCAAGCTGGCGTCCCCAAGGATGGGGGAGGGGCCGGGGCATCCCTGGCAGGGGTTTGACACCAGGGAGTTGGAAACCATGACCTCTGATCCCAGGCAGGATCTCGTTTGAACTTTGTGCTGAGCTGAGTGTAGCAGTTTGCCATTCCGTCTTTTTTTTTTTTTCTTTTTGGACTTTGGCACTGGCACAAGTAACCACCTCCCCACTCCCCATCCCCCGTGGAGATGCCCTTCTGTTCAGCTCCTCCCCTTGCCCTTTTGGTTTTTCGTGGGAGTTTTTTTGGTTGGTGTGGTTTTTGTTTTTATTTTTGTGGGTTTTTTGGTCTTTTTGCTGCTGGGTGAGGAAGGATCTGGGGGGAGTTGGAGGACGCCAGGGGCATGGAGGCCTGACCCAGCCTGTGCTCTCCCACCATGACATCTGAAAAAGCAGTGGAGCTTGACTTTCTGCTTTCTGGGTGACTGCAGAATTGGATTCCCCCAGCTGGTGATGGGACCATCTGCGTTTGCACATACTTCTCAGGCCAGGAGAAGGGAGTAGGATACCCTCCAGCTGGTCCTGGGGACACCATCACCAGGCCTCTTGAGGTTTCAGGTCCACAGGCAAGTCACAGAACTTTTCTGAGACTTGGTTCTCCCACTGTAAAATGGGGAGTGTTGTCATACAGTGACCCCTATTTCCTCTAGGATTTTACGAATAGTGGGAAGTACTTGAGCCCCAGGTGGATGCTGAATTGAACACCTTTGTGCCAGTCCCTCTGGTGGGAAATGCCCATGAAATCTGGTGTGGCAGCCATGCAGGTGACCTGCCCTGTCATTGCAAAAAAAAAAAAAAAAGAAAAAAGTCAGTAAACACAGTAAAACTGACATTTTTCCTAAAAAGCATCTCATATAAGGAATTTGAGTTTTACTAATCAGTTTTAGCCTGAATTTGTTTGCAAAGTGGGGACTGTTAACAGTATCTTCATTGGTTCTCACACGTGAAAAAAGTGTTTGGTGGACAAGTGCCAGGCAGAGATTGGGTGGCAGGTAACATCTCATTGGGAAGACCACCCTGGGGGGAGAATCCTACAGGCAGAGTGTGTGGGATGCTTGTAGTACTGTCCGAGGAGGAGGGGAAGGGATTTACAGCTGTGCCCACCTGCTCTGTTGGTGGCTTTCCCCACCCCCTCCAAGGGAGGAGCAGCAACACCCCTGCTCACAGCACCCCCCCCATCCCCCCACCCCCCATGTTGATGGGCCCCAGGCCTGAGCTACCTCCAGCCAGAGTGACTTAACCTCCTAGCCCTCGGTCTCCTCCTGTGTAAGTTGGGAGCGTAGGGGTGGCCACACTGGGTGGGGGTTACATGGGGAGGTCCATAAAGGCAGTAGCTCCATGCCTGGCATGGAACCGCTCAGCGAATGTTGGTATTTGAATTGGTAAGTATTTCACAGTGATTGTTACGTGCCCACCCTTGGGCCGTCAGCCCTGGACCTGCCCCTCTTTGGGCAAGGGCTGCTGTGTCCCAGCCTGGGGCTGTCTGAATGCTCAGTCGGAGGCCAGTGTTCTGGAGTAATCAGAAGGTGCTCTACAGCCTTTCCCAGTCTGGCAGCCCAACAAGACCCTTCAGTCTGGGAACCTGTCAGTTCCCTTCTCCATGAGGCACACTGCAAAACCATTCATAGCCCGCAGAGCCTTTCCTCTACCCCCGCAGGCGGAACGGGCTTTTTCTTTGCTCTCTTTCTCCTCCCTGTCCTCTGCATCTTTTATGGCTATGAGCACGCAGCAATCAACTCACCTGTCATGATCTTGACCCACTGCACTGGTGAGGAGGTGAAGGTTGTGGCTGCTTTGTGTTTATATCCCCGGTGCTATGCCTGGCACAGAGCAGGGAGGGGCTCACATAATTTTTGAATGAACGAGTACCTAGTAGCCATCAGGCACCTCTATCCTAATTCATCTCAGTCCAACACCCCCAGAGGTCAAAATTCCAGACAGAACCTACCTACTCCTTTTTCTTGCCTGCTAGCAGCTTCCATTTGGGGACTAGAGAGGTAAAATTGTCCATTGTTCCCTGCAAACCTCAGCTTCTACTTCTGTGAAATGGGAACACCAGAACCCACCTTGCAGGGTTTTGGGGAAGTTTGATGAGATGATAGGGGTGTGTGTTAGTGCCTAGCCTGAGGTGCATTCTTGCCAGACCTGACTGACCCTGATCCCAGAGGCAGAAACAGCGCAAGCTGGGGTCCCTGGCTGGCTCAGTCCATGGAGCTTGTGACTCTTGGTCTTGGGGTTGTGAGTTTGATCCCCACGCTGGGCACAGAGCCTGCTTAATAAATTCGGGGCACCTAGATGGTTCAGTCAGTTGAGTGACTGCCTTCAGCTCAGGTCATGGTCCTGGGATAGAGCCTTGAGCCCCGCATCGGGCTTCCTGCTCAGTGGGGGAGTCTGCTTCTCCCTCTCCCTCTGATCCCCCCTACCTAGGTCACTCATACTCACTCTCAAATAAATAAAATCTTTAAAAAAAAATTTTTTTTTAATTAAAGAAAAAAGGAACAGGGCAGGCATCCCAGGCAGCAAGGTGGGTGAGCACAATTCACTGACAGCCTGCCAACCTCCTTCCCAGGATAGGCGGGCCATTCCCCACTGGCAGGTTGGAGTTTGGGAGGGCAGAACAGAGTCTGAGCTGTAGGATGTTTGGATCTGAAATAGACAGGGTATGTGATAGTGTGAGTGTGGTTCCTTCTCTGAAGCCACAAATTTGGGATTTCTTCTCTTCTGGTTCCTGCCTTCAGGTTCCTATAAAGTTAGATCAATCATTCTGGAGATAATTCTCTTGGAGACAGAATGGGGCACTCCATATGTCTAGATGTGGGCCGTTCTCTTCCTCTCCAGAGTTCCCATCCCACGGGGCCCTGGGGAGGTGAGGGACCACTTACGAATTAGAGATGCAGGCCTTCTACAGACAGAAGCCAGAGTTCTCAAGGCCAGTATGAGATGCTCTGCTTTTTGTTGCTTTGAGATGGAGTCAGCCCCGTGGAGAAGGAAATTCAGTTCTAGCGCAGCCTTGTGCCCTAAAGATACTGACGGATTTCCATGGTTCCCCTATGACAGCCATGCAAGTTAGGTCTTAGTTTCTCCATTTTGAGAGCAGATAGTAATTGTTCAGTAAATGCTAACTATTATTAGTGTCTGGCAATGTGCTGTGTACTAGACATGCTTTGTGTCGGGGCGCCTGGGTGGCTCAGTCTATCCGAGTGGCTCATCCACTCGGATGCAAATCAAACATCTGAGTCTTGATTTCCGCTCAGGGTCTTGAGATCGAACCCCAAATCTCTCTCTCTCTCTCTCTCTCTCAAATAAATAAATCTTTAAAAAAATTTTAAAAATATATGCCTTATGTCACTCAATCTACAAAACTATGGCATGAGGCAGATACTGGCCCGCATGTCCCCATGGAAACGGAGTCTTGGTCAGTTCAGGTGGGCAGCCCCAGGGCTCGTCCCTGTGGGACGGGGGTGTTAACCCAAGTGTCTCTGACTCCGCTGCCTGCATAGCCACTCAGCCACGCAGTTGGGTTGTACTCGAGGGCCCGACTGTCCAGCTGGGAGTCTCTGCCCACCGCATTCTGGGCTACATACTAGCCATCACAGTGAGTGGAATACATTCAGGTTGCTTGCACCAGCTCCTTGCAAGGAAGGGTCCAGATAGCTTCTGTCTCTTGGGGGTGTCCTTTGCGGCATCACCAGGAAAATGCGTCAGCGCAGAAGTGGCCTGGCTCCTGGCCCCACCCTTCTCTGTGATGGGCTGGGATCCGGAGTCCGCCCACCAAGTCTCTACCTTACCACCCCACCCCCCCCAACCCATCCTTGCTGGCTCTGGGGCTTCCCTGCAGCACAACACCCCCCTTCCCGCCCCTGCGGCCCCCCAAGGTCAACCTTGACCTGTTGGCCTTGGCCTTGCCTCACCCCTGAAGTAGGACAGCTCTCACCATGTCCCCAGCCCTCTGGGCAATGTTTAGGTTCCTGTGCCCTAGAAAAGGGCCACTCCCTCATTGCTGTGTTGTCTGAGGCTAGAACTCTGGCTTCCAGAGTCAAAGGCTCTTGCCCTCCTGGGTGTGTTACAAGGTTGTGGTGCCCATTTCAAGTGTGTGTGTGTGTTGGGGGGGTGATGTAGAAATGTGTTTGGGGGCAGCCCCTGAGTGGCTCCATCACTTGAGTATCCCACTCGTGATTTTCCACGCTGGGTCACAATCTCAGGGCCTTGGGATAGAGCCCTTGGGGTGGGACTCCGTACTCAGCACAGTCTATTCGAGAGTCTTGCTCTCCCTCTCTCCCTTACCCGACTTGTGCATGCACCCCTCCCCCAATAAATAAATCTTTTTAAAAATTGGGGGGCTGACAGCCTGATGGTTGAGAGTAAGACTTCCAGAATATCAGCAGGCCCTGGTGGCAGCCACTGGCCACGTATGGCTCTTAGCACTTGAACTGTGCAGGTCCCATTTGAGATGTGTTGGAAATTAGAAATGCACACCAGATTTTGAAGGCTTCCTACAACCCGAAAGACATAAAATATGCTGTTACTAATTTTGAAGTGGATTACATGTTGAAATGATAGCAGTTTGGGGTATATTATATGAGATAAAGTCATTGTAATTAACTTGTAATTCCTTTTTTTACTTCAATGTGACTACTGGGAAATTTTAAATTGCCTCCCTGACCGATACTGTTCCTGTTGGACGTGCTGTTCCCCATCTGAGTTCAGAGCCTGCCTTCTCCTTCCCTCCTCTGTGTACTTGAGCAGTTGATGTGACCTTTTTGAACCAGAGTTCCCTCATCTGGGAACCAGGGCAGTAATACCTTCTTCACAGGATTAGAATTAGGTTTGAATGAGAAAATGTACATAAAATCGTGGTGTGGCCCTTGGCCCACAGTACGTGCTCAGTAAACAGTAGCTTCTATTTGTTATTTTAATAGAGCCGCAATTACACAAGCTCTCTGAAGGTCTTTGTCCCTTCAGGACAGCCCTTAAATCCAGTGACTTCTGGGAAGGAGGGTGAGGAGAAGGGGGGATGAGGGTACAGTGCCTGTGGAGCCGGCAGGCATGGGGCGGGCATGGGGCGGCCAGCCTGGAGGGAGTCCAGCCAGGCAGCAGCCCACGTACCAGCCTGTTCCGTCCCAGGCTTGCCCAGCCCTGGGGAGACCTGAGCCAAACTCCTTCGGGTGGGTCTCTGGCCAGCACCAGGAGAAGAGAAGCTGGCGCAGGGCCCCTGCACGGGGTGTGGGAGAAGCAGCTCCCACTTTACCATAGGTCTCCCTCCCAGAGCCCACCCAATCCACCCAGATCACCCCGCTGGGCTCCTGAGAGGGGCCGTCCCACTGAGAAACAGGAAGGCCAAGATCAAGGGCCAGAGTAGCTCCTTTTTCACAAATGGAGATGGCCAGCATCCCTGTCTGCACAGACCTGGGTGGGGAAGATCCTGTGGACACGGATCAGTGGCCGCCGAGCCTTTTCTGTACCTCGGGTGAGGAGAGGATGCCGCTAGCCTGGAGCTCTGGCCACTGGCCAGCGGTCTGAGCTCCTGGTCACTTCCCAACCTGCCCTAAGGACAGTGCCCCCTTGCTGCCCAGTCACATGTCACCCTCAGGCTAGGCCAGCTCTTGCCATCCATCATGGCTTCCTTGAAGAGCTGGCACCAGACCCAAGCTTGTGTCTCTAGAGTTCTGTGGAACCACCAACCTGCCTCCCAGGGCAGCTGCTGGGCTGTTCCTAATGCCCAGCGTCCCCCCATACCCCCCACCCCCCCCACCAGAAGCACCAGGGCTCCTTCTGCCCACTCCTCTGTCCCCTTGTTGTTGGAGCTGATCTCCCTGGGGCAGAAGGCTTCAATCTTATCTGCGTAAACAAGAGCCCTTGGCTGGGCTGGGCTGGGCTGTGTTGGGGGAGGGGCAGTCTTAGAAGGTGAGGGTCACCTCTATTGTTCCCCTAGCCACCTTGGTGGTCTTCCGGCTCTTAACAGCCCATTCCTTCTGGGGCCCAGAGCTGCCTGGCCTTCTGGAAGGAGCCTGGCTGTTTTCTGTAGGGCCCATCACCATGGCACTGGCCAGGGAGGGGCCAGGCCCAATGGGGCGTTGGCCCCCAGCAGCCCTCCCCGAGGAGGAACAGGGAGCGGCCCTGGGCCTGCTCCCCAGAGACTGGGCACTGGGATTAGGGTATCGACTTTCCTCGGCTTTCCAGGTGGTTGCTGGTGGCGCCTATTGAATTCCGTGCCCGCCCGTGCGCTCCCTGGGCTGCGTGGGTGGAGGTGATTGGGTGGCCACTTGGGGCCAGGCTGGGCTCCCTGGGAGAGAAGGGGGAATGGAGGGGATGGCCACAGGGGGCCTGTGACAGGATTTCGGACAGCCTGACAAACTGAGGGTGGGAAGAGGTTCCCGGAGAAGAATCTGAAAGCAGCTGTCCTGGCAAGATCTTTTCTGGAAAACTTGTCTGGTGTTGCCTGGAAGACTCAGTCCCGCCCCCCAGCCACCCCAGCTCATTTGCACTGTCCTTTGGCCATCACTGCCTCTTGTTCCTTCCTCTTGCTTCTGAGTCTCCCCCAGGCTCATGAGCAGGTCCTGATTTCTGCTTCTGACCTGTCATTGTCTCTGGGATCCCTACGTGGCACTCTGAACGCTCTGAGGCCATGCTCCCTTTGAAGTCCCCTCCCCATCCCCTGCTCTGGAACCTTCCTGAGCCCCTGGGGGCCACACAACCAGGACCAAGATAGGCTGGACTTTCCAGCTACCCCCTTTTCCCCAGAGGCAGAACCCAGGTCCTACTTCAGCTCTGGGGGTGCGGGCCCAGGAGCAGCAATGGCCAGGCTCTGCCTGGGTCCCTGCCCCCTTCCCACCAGATCACCAGGGAGGCTGCCCCCCCAACCCCCACGGGGACAGCCTCCACCCTGGTCTGCTGGGATGGGCTGCTTTGATGGGCTGACTCGGCATCTGGCAGGGACACCTCCTGGAGACAGCTGGGGGAGGGGTGGAGAAAAACAGCCTGGTCTCCTGGAAGAATGAGAAGCCCCCTCCCCTCCCTTGGGAAGGAGGGAGCTGGATGGGGCCCTGTAGGTGTCTGAACATGTCAGAAAACCACCTGGAGCTTCCTGTCCCCCTGCTCAGACACCGCCAGAGGGTCATGGAGCAGGTCCCAGTACCAGGGAAAGGGAGCAGTGGGGGAGCTGAGCCCCATTTCCTCCAATCCCATGGCTTGAGACTGGCGGAGAGGAGCGAGGTTCAAAGCAGGCCCTCCGGCTTTAATGACGGGGCTCCGGGAAACATGCCCATGTGGGGGATCAGGAAGAAAAGCCTGCAGCCCTGAGCCCCAGGCCGGACCGCCCTGCTGGCCAGGAGCTCTCCACGAACCGCTAGGCTGCCCCAGCCCAGGCCTGCCCACTGCTGCATTGCTTATCCCAAGCTCGGGCTGGAGCTATGGCCGCAAGAGGCCTTGAGCACCCGGAAGGAAGGCTGTGGTTTCATCAGCTGCCGGCTGCCTCCCAGCACAGCCTGCGCCGCCGTGGGAGAGCTGCCCATGTTTATGACTCCTGCTGAGGCCTCCTCCCAGTCTGGACTTGGGTCCTTGGGAGCCAGCCCATGGATGGTGGGAGGAACACGGGGTCCAAGTCAGAGACCTTGTGAGAGCTCTGGCTCCTCCACTGTGCAGCTCGCTGGGTGACATCGGTCCGTGGGCTTAACATCTGGACTCTCAGTTTCCCGGTCTTGAGAATGGCGGTGCCCGGCCTCAGCCGGGTTGCGATGGGAAAGACAACTCTTTGGAATGAGAGGAGGTGGGAAGGAACGGGGACGCCAGAGCTACACAGTTCTCCTCCCCACTTTCTCAGGGTGATTGCGGGCTCTGCCTGGCTGGGGCAGAAAGCTAAGCCTGCCTGGTGATGGCAACTGGTCAGACCTGTTCCTGCTCACCTGGGCCTGGGGGAGGGCTGGGCTGGCAGCTTTGTGGAGGGATTAGCTGGAGGGGAGAAGAGCCTCACTTACTCAAACAAGATCCTGTGGGGGCTGCCCGGGGGGTAAGCAGCCCGGGGAGGAGGGGGTCCCCTCCTGGAATTGTACCCTGTTGACAGGGAGAGTTGGGGAGAAGAGAAGAGGATGCTTTGTAACCACTGGGGCTCCCCTCTGCCCCCCCCCCCCCACCTTTTTAATGCTTGCTTCTCTGGCTTTGCTACTATATGGGATGAGGGGAGCCTGCTGAAGGAGAAACCAGGGAAGGGCCCACGGCCTCTGGCCCAGATCAGGGTGAAATACAGGTCCAGCCATCACCCCTCGTTCCTGTCTTCCTCTCCACACACCCCACCAACATCCTGAAACACAGAAAGACCTGCCCAGGCAGTTAGAGGAAGGCAAAGTCGCCCTCTGGCCACCCCCGCCCCCCATGAGAGTGAAGGGGTGGGAAGCCCCAGATGGCAGCTGCCGGCTGGGACTGGCAAGTTGGGGCAGGAGGCCCCTAAGCCCTCCTCTCCTTCCCTGCCTCCCTGGCCAGCCCTACTCCCAGCTGGGGACTGGCAACTCAGAGCAGCCTGGCCCGCACCCTACCCTCCAGAATCTCCCTTCTTGGTTTAATGTGACTCATCAGTAGGGTGCCCAGCGCTAGGAAAGTCTGCTCGGGCACAGGGATTTTGAAGTTGCCAAGCATTCCCACCTGTGTGAATTCTATCACTAGGACTCCCAGCGACCCTGGCACCCTATAAATGAGGAACCTGAGGCGCAAGAAGGAAATTACTTGCCCCGGGTCACATAGCTAGTAGGTAGGGAAGCTGACACTGGGGCAGGGGCCTTGACTCCCGGCCTCTGCTCGTGACCTGGTGGCCTGGGGATCACTGGGCACTAGCAGGCTGGCTGCTGCAGCTCCAGGCCTGGAAGGAGAGGTAGAGGAACCCCCAGGTCAGGCCTTGGGCTCAAGCTTCTGGCGGAGGTTTCAGTTGCTTGGCCTGTGCACGCCCAGATTCCCTCTGTTGTGTAAGTGGGTCCAAGGGCTGCAGCGTCTAAGCTAAGCCGCTTAAGTTGGACCAAGGATGGTGAAAACCATTCTCAGCTGAGTGTCCAAGTGCTGGAGAGAACCCTGCCTAAGCCCTTTCAGTCCCGACTCGGGGCCATGGCCACAGCCACGCTGGGCTCCCCACAGCCCAGCCCTGCTTCTCATGGCCCTTTCCCCATGCAGGCTTCCCCAGAAGGGTCTTTGGGTTCTGCTGCTGCCTTTGCCCCCAGCCTTCTGCTGGTGGGGGTCCCTGTCCTGTCCAGGACTCCTGGCTGTGCTTCCCCCCGGGTCTGGGGTCATCTGGCTGCCTGCTTCTTTTTCGCTGGGCTGTTTGGCTTGGATGGGGAAAGGCTTTACTGTAAACATGCTGACCAGCTTTCAGTAAACACCCTGTCTCCCCTGCTGCAGAGAACTGGGTACCAAGGGGCTCAGAACCCCCAGTCACCCAGCCAGGCTGGCTGCGGTGCCACCCCAACCCCAAAGGGGGCCAGACAGAACTTCTACCGGGGAGGCATAAGGTAGCAATCAAAATAACACAATTAACCTTAGAATGTCACAAGGAAAGGGACTCGAGCTAATCTGGTCCCGCCTCCCATTTGCCAGAAGGAGGTGACTGGCTTGGAGGGGGCACCTGGGCAGTGTGCGACAATGCCAGGTCTTCTGGGTTCCAGCCTAGCATTCTCTCAGATTGCTGTGTGGGATCTCTGCAAACTTGCCTTAGTCCCATGTGTTCCTTGTGGGGGAGAGGAAGGGGTCAGGCACTGGCAGGGACGGCGGGACCTAAAAGGACAGAGAACGGCCACGGATCCTCCTCTATCCCCACAGCGGGAGCTACGGCCTCGGCTCTGCACCATGAAGAAGGGTGCCAACGGCTACGGCTTCAACTTGCACAGCGACAAGTCCAGGCCGGGCCAGTTCATCCGGGCAGTGGACCCAGACTCACCCGCCGAGGCCTCAGGGCTCCGGGCTCAGGACCGCATCGTGGAGGTAATGCTTCTCAGCCTCTTTCCAGGCACCTGCTTCCTGCCTACCTCCACACAGACAAGCAGTTCCTGGGGCAGCCATCACACCACCTGCTCCTTGGTTAGCGCAAGGGGTCCAGAGAGCCCAGATGGAGGGAGGGAGGGAACCAGAGAGAGGAGAATCATGGTGGGTGGATGGGCAGGAGGGAGGGCAGGAAAGTAGGAAGGGTGATGGATGGCCAATAGACTAATTCCCTCCCCCACCCTCTCTGGGTTCTTATTCACGGAGAGACACTCAGTATCCCAGGACCCACCCAGCCCTTCCAGTCGACACGACACGTGGGGCCCCCTGCAGAGTGTCCTGCTGCCTGAGGCCTCCATGGTGGCAGGTGCACTTAGAACTCTTTGTGTGGTGCTCGGGAGGAAAGGAAACGTGAACCCTCTGCCATAGGCAAGCCCCAGAATCTCAGTCTTAGAACCTTAGAGCTAGAAGAACCGCTCTCCCAAGACTTCTCATTTTACACGTGAGCAAACCTCAGCCGAGAGCGGGAAGTCGGACACAAGTACATAGAAACGTTCAGGCCCATCCCAGGCCTCGCTGATCTTTCCTGTCCTTCTGTCACAGCTGTGTTTGTTTAGTCTTTTCTGGATATTTTCTTTGGCTTTTCTCACGTGTCCTGCCTCCTCATTTGATTGTCAAGTGGGAGGACCACTTGGCTTATAGTTCAGGACTCCCAGGCAAGGGGGGTTTCGTGTCCCCAGACTGCCAGCTGGCTGAGGACATGAAGAGGACCATTCATACCACCTCCACCAGCCCCCCAAAAACTGTGCCAGGAACCCCTGACCTCCCCTCCCCCCCCAACAGGTGAACGGGGTCTGCGTGGAGGGCAAGCAGCATGGGGATGTGGTATCTGCCATCAAAGCTGGTGGGGATGAGACCAAGCTGCTGGTGGTTGACAAGGAGACTGATGAGTTCTTCAAGAAATGCAAAGTGATCCCATCTCAGGAGCACCTGAACGGTGAGCAGCGGAAGCTCCCGGGTCAAGGATATTGTTGGCTAGTGTTTCCTGTTTAATAGCTTCCTCCCTCTCCCTCAGGGGACTTTGGGGAAAAGAGGGGCCTGATGTTGGGAGAGGAAGCGGGGATGACAGTGGTTTCTGAGGATGGCAAAGGATAGAGTTAAGCCATCACGACGGATGGCGAGACCGGACGGAGGTACTTATTCCCAAACCAGAGCTTCAGCATTGAAGGGAGGCCTCAGTCCCCAGGCCCTGCACCCCTAGTATGTTCTCCAGGCAGCGCTCATGCAAGGGAAGGGTTAACTCCAGCTTTGCTTGGTCAGATCAGAGTCCAGTGACAGGGGCCCCCTGCCTCCCCTCCCTTTTCTCAGGTTGTCTTGGAAACCCAGGCTCACTGGCTCTAGACGCCAGTGGGTGCCTCCTTGGTCTGTGGTTCCCGGGGCCCCTGCCCTCCCCACCCCACCCCCAACACGGCTGCCAAGCCTGGCACCTCCCCCTGCCCAAGCCCCAGCCAAACAGGGCCAGGCTGCTGCCCTAGGGCAGGAAGGAGTTAAGCAAAGCTCTTCTCCCTGGTCTGGACTTTTTCCCTGGAGAGATGGCTCCTGGGGGAAGGGGAAGTAGGGTGGGTGGGACGGGTGGGATGTCTTTGGACTTTGCAGTGGGCAGGGCCTCCCTAAGGGTGTTGGGGCGGGGGGCGGGGGGTATTTGTAGGGGGTGATCCACCTAAAGGTCCTGCCACAGACTTCACCTCTGGGTGGAGGAGTCAGGTGGAAGCAGACTCCAGGCCTGGGAGGTAGGGCACCACCTTATCCTTGTTTCCCCAAGTTCACAGAAGCTGGATAACTCAAGATAGTGGCCTTCCTCAGGGGAAAACCCGAGGCCCTGAGAAGCTCCATCCTTGCTCTTGGCCACATGGTGCAAGGAAGATGGCTGAGATCTGGATTCACAGCTCCTGAAATTCCTTCCACTGAGGCCTCCAGCTTCCTTCCCCCACCTACCCCTAAGGAATCAGCCCTCAGACATTCCTTCTTCTTATCTCTGTGTCTGGGTGGGATGGGCCCTGAAAATCTTGGTGATTGTGGTGGTTGTAGCCTCTGGCCTGAGGAGCTACACAGGGAGGGGCCTAAGGGCAAATCTCCTCCCCAGGTATGGGGGGGGGGGTTGTCTCCTGGCTGCCCTCCACTCCTCCCAGCTGGGTGTAACTGCCCCCACAGAGAAGAATGCCCTCCCAGCAGCTGCCTCCTGACCACAGGAGACAACCGGGGACAGGGGTGGGGAGGGGGTGAGGGTCCCTGTGTCCCATCGATCCCTTGCCCAGCCACTGTGGGAAGAGGGTGGGTAGCAATAGGGAGGAAATGGTGAGTCAGGTATGCCTGAAGTCCAGGCCCCAGGAAAGACGCACGTTGATAGTGAAGGAAGAGTCCGAAGAAACCCACACAGGCTGACCAGCCCCAGCAGTGGAACAGTCCCACCTACAGCCAGGCAGGGCCCCTGCCTCAGCCCAGCGAGGGGAGACCCCAGGCTGGTGTTCTCTCCTCCTGAGCACCCCGTCACCCGCACATTGGCAAGCAGGAGTGGGGATGATTTTCTCTTTTAGGTGAGGCAGCTACTGCCCGGAGTCTGGGGTGTGTTTCCCCCTCTGGTGCCCAGGCCTGGGGATCTGCATTTCTGACAAGCTTCCCAGGTGATTCGTAGGCAGCCAGCCTGGAATTCCCTCCCCCTTAAGGACGGCGGTTTTTCCAAATTGTTCATGACCCATCTGTGGTTCGCAAGATCAACCTAGTAGGCAAAGACTAGCGTACTTCTTTAAACAAAACTGAATTGAAAATACAGGAGAGCATTACGAGGTGGTAAGGGTGTGTGTTGCTTTGTGAAGCTTGTTACCTGCGGTCTGGGTGTGTTGGGTCACCAGGATGGCAGCCGCACTGCAGGAGGGTTGCAGTCAAGGGACTCAAACACTCACGTAGGGCACAAGGTCTAATTATGGGCCAAACCCGGCAGCTCTCCCTCTTCCTCTCCGGGCGCTGCTCCCATCCACATCCCCCAGAGCTTCTGGACTTACCTCTGCTGGTTTCTTGTTTTTTTCTCCCCTCCTAGGTCCCTTGCCTGAGCCCTTCACCAACGGGGAAATTCAGAAGGTAAAGGCAGATCCCCTGACGCTCCTCTGGCCCTCAACAAGCCAGGGGCTGTAGGAGAAGGGTGGAAGGCGGCATGGCTGGGACAAGGACGGCCGTGGGGCTCGGGTTGTGGCCCCTTCCTGAGCCCTGAGCTATGGAGCTGCTGGCGGTGCCCCCCTCAGCCCCTGCGTGGAGCGCTTAGGCGGGAGGGAGAGGCCTGGCGGGGCCCCTCGCAGCCCGCTATCCTAGTGACAAGCCCCGCCTTCAACTCCCCACCGTACAGAAGAGGCCATTCTTCCCCCCAAGAACAGAGCTTCAGTGTCTGGACGCACGCTGCCTGGGCCCTGCTACTTGTAGTCTGGGTTGGAAGAACAAAGCCCCTCCTCCCCTCCTCCCTGGGCAGAAAGGAAGAGGCGGCTGTGGAGGCTGGGGAAGAGATGGTGGGGCCTGGCGCTGGCTGAGGCCGCAGAGGAACCCAGGCAGAGGCTGAGCACCAAGCGGAAGCCTTGGCCAAGACCTTCCCTCTGGGACAGGCTGACTCCGGGTCAGACCACAGAGCTGGAGCTTTCTACTGGGCCTGCTCAGAGGGTTCCCATCCCCAGGGGCTACTGCAGGGAAGGGGGGGTGGCCTTGGGTCACCTGAACCTTCTGTCACCCCATCTGTGGGCCTAGAACTCTCATCCCTCTTATTCCTCCAAAGCCGCCCTTAGCTGCTTTGGGGTTAAGGTTTCAAGATTCCTGGGGTCAAGTCCAAGGAAGCAGGTGGGCTGCAGGAAATTCAGGGAGTATCACACAGTTCCCTGTGCCAGGCAGAGGCCCCCGGGATCCCCACACTCCTCTCGAAGCCCCTCCACGGTCACTGGCCCAAAAGGCTAGCCGACGCTGAAGGCTGCTTTGGGAGAGCTGGGGGGTGGGCGGTGGGGGCATGTGAGCACTTTAACTAATCCCATGGTGGTCCCTCCCACTCGGGTGGTAGAACCAGCCTCCCCTCTGATCCTTAGAGGAATGTGAAATGTCAATCCCCAAGGCTGACCAGCCAGCCCCCCCAACCCTCTACACCCTCCTACAGACTAAGGCAGTGGCTTTTGGGTGGATGGGAAAGGCTTGTGTGGAGCTTCTCAGACCAGGGCACCTGTCTTCCCTGGGAACATCCTTTCTTGTTCAGGACTTCCCCACCCTATCCCTTGCCATCCCACACTCCTCCTCTCTGTGCCAGGAGAACAGTCGTGAAGCTCTGGCCGAGGTGGCCTCTGAGAGCCCCAGATCAGCCCTGGCAAGATCCATTTCCAGTGATACCAGTGAGGAGGTAGGCTGCGGCTGGGCGGGCAGAGGGTGGCACTGGGTTACAGGAAGCCCATTCCCAGGCCACGCTCGTTCCTGGCACACCAGCCTGCCTTGGAGGTCACATGCTGTGCCACGTTCTGTCCTTGTGACCTGGCTTCCCTGGGCACTGCCCCAAGGGAGCCACCTTGCTGAGGCTGAGGACCGGGACGCCTGGCCAGGCACTGACTCCCTCCCTCTGCTGCTGCCTCCTCTTCGCAGCTGAACTCCCAAGACAGCCCCAGGAAACAGGACTCCACGGCCCCCTCGTCTACCTCCTCCTCTGACCCCATCTTGGACTTCAGCGTCTCCCTGGCCGTGGCCAAAGAGAGGGCCCATCAGAAGCGCAGCAGCAAGCGGGCCCCACAGATGGACTGGAGCAAGAAAAATGAGCTCTTCGGCAACCTTTGAGCATCCTCCTGCCAGTGCCCAGGAAAGCTGGGAGGGCCTGGCCGGCCCCCAGACCCCAGCCCTGCTCCCTCACCCTCCTCACTCACTCACTCCCTGTTCCTCCAATCGACACATAAATCAGCACCAGCACCCTCCCTGTCCCCCACCCCCATCGGTGAATCTGATTTTTCTAGAGAACTATGCTCCTCCCTTACCTCTGGGAAGGTGAATGTGTTTCCATCCTGCTCCTCCTCCAGGAGTGCTTCAGCCCCCTGCCACTCCCCAGCGACATCACTGGCACGCACACCGAGCAAGGAGGGGGGACCTGGCGAGAGGTCCCATTCCCTTGCAACCGCAAGTGATGACTAAGTCGGGGTTGGTGAGGACCCCCAGTGACATCAGTGACACTGGAATGGACAGGGGTCCATCTTCTCAGAGCCGTGGCTTGGGCATCTTGCTTTCATTCATTTGATTTTTTGAGTGCAGTATCAGAATTTAGAGGGATTTCTGTTTCCTTAATTAACATGATTTGCCCCGTTGTTGCATCCAGGACATAGCATCAACCTCCGCCTTGAACCTCGTTTCTGCCCTGGAGCCCTGGGCAGCATGGGGCAGGTCTGGCTACCCCCTGCCCGGCCACCCTAGTGTAAGGAAACTCCATCAAATTCAGCCGGCTTCCATCCTGCCTCAGCCTCAGTGTCGTCTTTTAGAGCTCTGGGTGTCCCCAGGGCAGCCTCTGGCTGAGGGTGGCGTAGTCCAGGCTTCTGGAACTCTGGCGGGGGAGTAGTACCACTTGGGCAGCTGCCTGCCTGCACTTCGCACAAGTCCCGTGGGAGTGGGACCTGCCCAGCTCCTGAATGGATGCAAAGGCTGCCCCCCGCCCCGCCACACACACACACAACAAACCTTCAGGTAGAAAGTGGGAGGGGAGGTTCACATGCTACAAGGACTTCATGCAGTTTTTGGTTCAGGAGCACAGAAATGGTGAAGACCCTGAAGGAGCTGCATTTAGAATGCAGAGAGGGGCTTCAGTTTTTTCCACTCGTGGCCAGCGGGGTGCAGGAGCAGCCGGGGCTGGCAGCAGATTCTCCATCTCATCTGGCTGTGGACACGACCAGAGGGCAGCTGTTCAGGACACGCTCTGTCGCAGGTGGGGTGGAGGGGGCTTTCCAAGGGCAGAATACCTGCTGCTCAAGAGGTCCAGGTCTCTCCCACCCCTGGCACCTGAGGCCACATCCTGGACGTCTGCCAGGGTGGTCCACAAGGGCTGAGGCTGCCAGGCCCGGAGGTGCTTGGATGGAAGGGAAGCTGATGCTCAAGGAGACCGCTAACCAAAAAGGACTCAGGGAGCCCCTGGGGTTCAGAGAAAGCTGGGGCGCATCTGGCCGCCTTGGCCTCTGAGTTTAGATTCCCACCAGCCTTAAGAGAAACCTTCCAAAACCTTTTCATAGTACCCTAGCCTTGGACCTGGCCCACTCCCTCCCAACTTTGCCTCCAGCCTGTGACCCCTGGTAGAAGCCCCTGTCAGGTAAGCAAGGCCTGAAGACTGCTCCACGGGGCAGCAGAGGGGACCCTCCCCCAAACTGGGGGCCCCTCTTGCAGCAACAGAACTATCCCCGAGGGACCAGACACCCTACAGTCTGTACTCAGCAAGCAAGAGTCAGACTCTAGTTTCTTACCTACACAGAAGTGTTGGAATACACCTGCCTTGGGCGGGGGGGTGTGCTGGGAGCCCATGGCCCCAGCCATGGTTCTGGCTCTGCTACCTTAACATCAGTGCAACTCATCTGAAGGTTTCTTCCCCTCAAGATTATGGGGTACCCTCAACGGTCTCTTCCATGGCCACATTTTGATTCCTGTTTGGCCTCAATGGCCAGAGGTTATGATGGGATGTGGGAGTTGAGGGATGTCCCGTGTCCTGTTGCTGGGCAGCCCCCGCCATCCCAAACCTGTGCCTCTGGCGCCCCCTTGTGGATTTGTCAGGTGCAGCTGCTCCCAGAGACCAGGGAAGCACAGTGGAGAGGTCAGAGGTCCCTTTGGGAAGGTGCACGGAATGGCTTCTGCTTACAGCTCAGCAGAGGCTCCAGGGTTCACCAGTAGAGGGAGCTCCAGCCACAGGGAGCTGCACCCACAACAGTCCCTGGTCCAAAGAGGAGGGAGGAGGACAAGGGTTTCACCCACATTCTAAGCCACCTGTCCTTCAGGGCCTAGCTCATTCACTCCCAAACTTCTGGGATCACGCTCAACCTGCTTCTGCAGGCTGAAAGCGGACTGAGCTCCTCCTGCCCTGATCCTACCACACCGGACTGGACGCTGCAGGCTGGGCCTTCTGGAGGCTCACTGCACATGGGCCCAAGGAAAAAGCCAGACAAGGTGCCATGCAGTGCGGTTTACTCCCAGCCAGGGCCTCCTCCACAGGGTGCCTCTGGCCTTCCTTTTACCACACCCCTGGTTGCCTCTGCTCCCCCCTCCTGGAGATTCAGGCTGTCCACTCTGGGTTCCAAGTCCAGGGCTGGCCAGGAGGATGGGCGGTCTCTGAAGTCACTCATCCACACGGCCAGCCTGAGGGAGGCCAAGGCCAGTCCGGCCCAGAGTCCGAAGGGCCCCACAGGGAGAGTCCCAGGCTACAGAGGGACCAGGTGCATCGTGCCCCAAAGCCCCCAAGAGTTCGCCTGTTAGAGGGCTCTGCTATTCTGTGTGGTCCCAGCACCCCCATTCACACGGGGCAGCTGGTGACAAGGCCAGCTGTCACTGGGACTCTGACGACCCATCTCCATAGCACCTCTCTTCCATGTGGCTGGTCTGCTCCAGAAGCCACTGCCGCTCATGCTCATTCACTGCCAGCCTGAGTGTCACCTCTTGGAAGACACTGTTCACAGCCACCTGTGTGAGCCAGAGAGAGCAGGCGGGGCTAAGCTACAGCCACAAGCTCCAGCAGCATGGGGCCCCACCACCTGCCTCAGGCCTCACCCTTCCACCAGCAACATCCCTACCTGCTCAAAGTGAAGCTTCTGGAACATCCGGATACTTGGTTCATTTCCTTGCCCAATTTTAGCCTCAAATTTGGTCAGACCTAGTTTGGTCACTCCTCCCAGAGAAGATGGGAGAGAGGGACGAGCCACAGGATGAAGCAAGCCCCTCAAAGCCTCTGCCCTTCCCCTCCCACTTTGCAGTGGAGTTACCTGTCACCTGGTCCCCACCCTCAGGCCTGAGGAAGGCCCCTCCCAATGTGGCCCCCCCCCCCCCCCCGGGGCCTGGCCACTTCGGGAGTCTCTGAGGCTTCCTTACCATAAGACATCATCATGAGAACAGCTTCGGTGCCAAAGCCTCTGCGCCTGCAGCTGGGCTCTAGGAGAAACAACGGCAGTCACTGGCGGCGTGTGCCAGGCTCCACGGAAGGCACAGCCATGAGGCAGCCCAAACCTTGGTTCATCCTCAACTTGGCACAGCTAGTGCTATTACTGCCATTGAGCAGACAGGGAAATAGACAAAGAGAATTCAAAATGACTCGCACAAGGGCTCCTGGCAACTCGACCCCAAAGCCAACCCTTTAACCTCAGTGTCCTGCCTCATCAGGACAGTCTTAGGGGAAGGCTGGGGACCAAGGAAGACAGACTAGAGGGGCTCCTCCCGCAGCGTGGGAAGATCTTGGAAGGGTCCTCAGCACTCAGCCCCCCAGCAGGGACAGGGCAGAATGAAGTCTGAAGACCACCTCCCGGCCCCCTGCTCCACAAACCAAAGGTTAAATTCACCCCTAAGCAGAAGACAGAAATAAAGCAGCCGACCGGGGCGGGCGGGGGGGGGGGGGGAGCACCGCACCGCTGAGTGCCCTACACAGCCCCGGCTGGCTCAGGGTCCAGCAGCTCCGCAGGCCAGAAGGGAGGGAAGGCAGGGTCAGGCAGAACCAACCTGCAATCATGACCTCAATCTCCCCCAGGGAGGGGTCCCCCAGATCTGTGAGAAAGAGGTTTACGTCTCCCGCCATGCAGCTCTCTTCAGTGGTGCTCGGCCGGGCCTGCCACTTCTCTGCGTCCAGCACGATGAACGTACACTCTGAGGAAGGAGACAACACGATTATCACCTACCCTCCCGGAGGAGGCGAAGGGACCACAGTCTCCCTACCCAAACCAGGGAACTGGAGAACATAGTGGGCCAGGAGGAAAACGAGCCAAGCTTCCCTTAGCTGATGACAAAGCCCTAAATTTGTCTTATGCGGGAAAAAATGGGGCCCAAACAGCAGCTGTATTCTCAGAGAGCAGGAACCACAACTATGTTTGAGCACGACCCGAGGGGCAGGGCCTCCAGTTACAGCTAGAGCCCTACACGCTCTACTTTCTCTAAAATCATTCCAAGTCTGATGCAGTGAGTGGGGGCAAAAAGAACCCTCGGTCATGGGGCCTGGCTTCCACGGGCATCAGAGCAGGATGGTTTCTGGCATCTTCCAGACTTTTCAGGAAGGGTTTTTTGTTTTTGTTTTTGTTTTGTTTTTGTTTTGTTTTTTCACAAAGCTTCTGGGGCCCAGAAGGCTACAGCTGGAATGAGAAAGGGAGGGAAGCCGGAGACGGCCTTGCGTCTGGAGCCAGCCCTCCCGCTGCCAGCCCGGCCCAGGGCCCGTGCTCCTCACTGTCCGCGTCCTCCCGCCAGCTCCGCTGCATGGAATGTTCCTGCTCCAGAGTCAGTGGCTCCGAGGCCGTCAGACGCTGCAGCTCCTCTGATTTCATCCACTCGTGGTATCTGCAGGGACAGCGGGATGGCCTTGGGCATGCAGGACTGACTCAGGAGTAGGGTCTGACATTTTCTGAGATGAAAAAGTGTCTGGTAGGAAGGAGCAGCCCACAGGGCTAACACGGAGCTCATGAAAGATCCAAGGAGGGGCGTGCGGGTGGCTCAGTCGGTTAAGCGCCCGACTCTTGATTTCAGTTCAGGTCACGATCTCCGGGTTGTAAGGTGGAGCCCTGCATGGGCCCAGAGCTGGGCGTGGAGACTGCTTGGGATTCTCTCTCTCCCTCTGCCTCTCCCACTGCTCACAACTTGGCGCGCTCATGCACGCTCTCTTCAAAAAAAAACCAAAAACAAGGAAAAGGCTATAAAAGCCAAGGCAAAGGGCCACAAGCACAAGTCCTAAAAGCAAGGGCGCCTGGGTCAGTTGTTAAGCATCTGCCTTCAGCTCAGGTCATGATCCCAGGGGTCCTGGCACTGAGCCGATTTAGGCTTCCTGCTCAGTGGGAAGCCTGCTTCCTCCCTCTCCCACTCCCCCTGCTTGTGTTCCCTCTCTCACTGTCTCTCTCTAATAAGTAAATAATAAAATCTTAAAAAAAAGGGGGGGGGGAGGTCCTAGAAGCAGGCTAGTCTTACAAGAGAACAGCAGGAGGGGTCCATTCTGTCTCTCCAGCTTCCCATCCTGTCTCAGGGGTCAGTGCGGGAGGAGTCGTCTTAAGTCAAACATCCTCAAATTCCTGAGCGAAAGTCTATGGCAAGCTGTAAAGACAGTTGGACATGACTCCACAAAGGCCAGATTGGAACCTCCAAAAAGAAAAACTACAGGGGTGCCTGGGTGGCTCAGTTAAGTGTCTGCATTCAGCTCAGGTCATGATCTGGGGTCCTGAAATAGAGCCCAATCGAGCCCTGAGTGGGCTCCCTGCTCAGCAAAGAGCCTACTCCTCCCTTTCCCTTCATTCCCTCTCCACCCCCCAATTATGTGCACGTGCTTGCTCTCTCTCTCAAATCTTTTTAAAAAGAAAAACTACAAGAAGAGAGTACACCCCTACATCACCACCATCCCAGCCTACCAGACGTTTGCCAGCTGCCCTGACGGGAGTCCCACCCTGAGACTCAGCTCTGGCCTTTCAGAACAGCAGACGTCAGAACAACCCATCAGCTGAGTTTTACGACAAGATACAGTCATGGCTTCAAGAACTGAGCATATCGGGGCTCCTGGGTGGCTCAGTCGTTACGCGTCTTCCTTCCGCTCAGGTCATGGCCCAGGGGTCCAGTCCTGCATCTGGCTCCCTGCTCCATGGGGAGGTTACTTCAGGATTCTTTCTCCCTCTGCCCCCTTCCCCCAATCCCACTCTCTCTAAAATAAATCTTTAAAAAAAAAAAAAAGAAAAGAACTAAACATATTCACTGGCAACAGAGAAGTGTCACTAATTTACAACTATGCGGTTTCTCTTACACCCATTTAGTTTACATAAAATCATTCCCTGAAGAAAGTCCAAAAAGGAAGCTGAAAGGATGGAAGGGAAATGCCCGGGGTGGGGGGGGGGGGGCGGAGTGTGTTACTAAAGTCCTCAACCTCTGCTTCAGTGCTCGCTTCTTTCTGTAATGACTTCTCACAGCAATGTTTCCGCTTCCCAGAGCAAACAGCCTCTGGGATTTGGGATGAGGAAGGCTGACCCTCCTTGCCACATTCTGGGAGAGGAGTTTGCAGTCAATGTTAGGTGGGCTGTTACCTGGGCACGTGCTCTGCGGTGTAAGGTACTAGCACCACCTTCTTCCCCAGCAGCAAGGTGTTCTCATTTAACCTCATGGTAGCGACCTGCAGGAGGGAAGGGCAAACACTTCAGGACCCTGTGTTTCCTCCCCTTAGGGTGGGAGCCCCGGGCCTTCACTTCGCTAAATGCCTCCCGGAGCTAAGTTGTCAGAAGACCCTGGTCCTTCTTTCTTCCCAAACACTGCAGAGAACACGGACTCTAGATGCCTTGCGAGAAGGGGAAGACGGCGGGTTAAAGAAAATTACAAAATCCTTGCGTCGCACCTCAAGGGACTAAGCCTGAGCTGCCATTTCTGCGCGGCCCCTTCCATCCCAACTCGCTGAACTGCGAAGCCTCAAACCCAAGCGCCAAGGTTTAACCCCAAAGCTCCCATCACGTGCCCCTGCCCCGAGGCTCCACCCCAGGACCAACCTTCCGTCCCGCTTCAAGCCTATTTCCAGCCCCTCTTCCCCGCGACCAGCCCAGGCGCCGGACTCGGGCCCTCTCTCCTCCCCACCCACCAAGCCGGGTCTAACCGGGCCGCTCCGGGGTGAGGCAGGCTTAAGTTCTCAGTCCCCTCCCCTTTGTGTGGACAAGTAGGCTACTCTCCTCGATCACCCCAACCGCCGGGGTCCCGGAGCGGTTCAGCTCACACCACGCCCCGCCGACGAAGTAGTCCCCAGCAGACCCGGCGAACCACCTCGGCCGACCTGCCCCACCTGCCCTCCGACCCGCGGCCCCCTTCCCGCACGCGCCTGGGAGGGCCCCTCCCCCGTTTCCGCCACGCAGACGGCAGCCGCCCCGGCCCAATCCCGGTCCCGCCTCCGCGAGGCGCCCAATCAGCGCGCTCCGTCCCGTCCGGGGCGCGCACGGGCAAGGTGGACTCCCGGCGCGGGCGCATGCGCGCTGTGGGCGCTGGTGCGGGACAGCGGGCGCCGGCGGCGGCGGAGGGGCCGGAGGCGGCGGCCGCGGCGGCCCGGAGCGAGCCGCGGTGCAGGTGTCCGGCTGGACGGGAGGGTGGGATGGACTTGGACGGTTCCAGGTTCGGGGCTGCTCCAGGAGGGAGGAAGAAGTTGGGGAAAGGCTCGGAGCGGGGCCCTTGAGAAGAGAGGGAGGTTTGAGGCTGGGGAGCCCCAAGGCAGGGCAGAAAACAGGCTGGGGGGTGGGGAATGGAGGCCCCGTTAAAAAGGAGAGGTTTAGAAGCAAGGGGTTGGGTTGGGGAGCCACCTAGGCAAGCCCTAGCCTTAAGCAAACAAGTTTGTTGCCCTAGTTTGTTGCAGTGTGTGGTAGTGAGCTCGCCGTTCCTGGCATGGAACGTGGATGCCCCCACAGGGGGTACAGAGGGGACGCTTGTGGCGAGGGCGACTTAGTGGCTTGCGGGTCTCCTTCTGTCACTTGGAGTCTGAGGGGCATTGAATTCCTTCATGCACTGCACAGCAAGGGAAAAGTTAGAGGAAACCACCCAGGTCTGTCTTCCAGGGCTGTCTCATGGCAGGCATTGAGGCCATGTCTGTAATAAAAGTAGTGGGCGGGGGGTGGGGGTGGGAGGCTGCTCTCCAGAACTGGCCCCCCACGCCAGCGACACCTGTCAGAAAGTTGGAAGTCTGCTCTCTCTCCCCCTAGGGAGCCGCAGCAGCCGCCGCCCCGGCAGGGAAGGAACCTGAGGAATCCCGGCTGCCCAGCGACCGTTCTTCACTTTTGGAAATGGCTGGTGAAATCACAGAGACTGGGGAGCTTTATTCTCCCTACGTGAGTTTTACTTTTAGAACCTGTTTTACCCACGTCGTTGCCACGGGATCCTAGAGAAGCAATGCTTCCTGGACCGTACTACAGAGGACCGCTGCTTTGAGACCCTGGTGAAAGCCAGGGAGGGGAACACCATTCAGCTACAGCCATATTGCTGCTGTCCTGGCTCAGAGCATGTGATGAGAGTTTGTTCATGTGTTGGATGCTGGTCAGAGTGTGTGGTCAAGGAAACAAAGCTGACTTGCTGATTCCTTGTGATCTTGATGTCAGGGCCACCAGCACTTGTAAACTGTGCTGCTGCTCAGGGATGGTGATTGACAGCTGTTGACTCTGGGTTTGCCCATCTCAGCAGTTTGAAAGCACTTTGGTTGCCAGCTAAGTTGTCAGTTGTGCAACTTTTATGGTCTTGGATGGTGTAAGAGGCAGAGAAAGCTTGCAGAGACTTCCAAGTGCAGTTTGCTGGAGTCTGTAATTAGAACAATTAGAAGGATTGATTTCTTACTGTGTTGGGTCTGTGCCCTCCACACACACACCCCACCTCCCACAGGTGTGCTCAGTGTATCTTCTTTCTGTAATGAAAGATTGGTCCTGGTTACATCACAGAGTTCTCTTGCCGGATACCTAGCTGGAGGATTAGAATAATCAAGTGATTGACTCATGGTGCTACTAAGTATCCCAGGGATACTTAGCAGCACTGCCTGAAGTAACAAAAGCCCTCTTTCTAGAATTTACTGAACCTTAAGCAGCCGCCCCGCTTTGCACTTAGTTCCTAGTCTGGGAATCCTTGCTTTGTCTCTGCTGACCTCACAAACTCTGGAGCTGTGGCGCGATCAGTAAGAGAGCATCTCAGAAAACAGCTGGTAGAAAGCCTTTCTGACATCACAGTCTTCCAGCTGAGTCTGTGTCTTGTGTGTGTAACACCGAAGGAGACTCCTTGCTCTCCATAATTTAGCAAGGGAAAGTGTTTCTTGAACTTTGGACTGAATCTAATCGTGTTCCTCCCATCCGAGGAGTTGTCCAACAGCTCACAGCCTCCTCTTGGTACCAGCAGTGAAATGTCCCCACTGTCCATACAAGTTGCCGTCCCCCCTGCTCCCCCCTGCTGCTGCTCAGAGCATGTGTTGGTTTAGAGATGAGAAGATGAGTTATTTCTGTAACTGGGTTTTAGAAAGGAAAAAACTTGAATATGCACAGTTTTCTGGCGTCCCCAATTATTCGCATAATCATTTCACACATGTACCCACAGGAAATTAGGCAGTGAGGCCTCAAAGTCTCAGTGGGTTCTGCTCGCCATCCCCAACTTTCCTGTGTGTTTGGTTTCATTTGAGGTCTGTGTTTAAGGGCATACTCTGGGCATTTGCCATAAGCAACTGCTTGCGTTCTCTTATCCTACCCCTACCCGTGGAGAGAGATGTAGAGAAGAGGTTGGGTGGTGAGGCAGCATTAGCCGGGAGTTAGCGGTCAGGCTTTGAAGCGAGACCGTGCCTTCTTCCTGAGGTTTCCCTAGGGAGAGTGGTTCTCTATCCCTTGGGAGACCAGGAGAAGGGCATAGGTTCACCCTCCGCTGAGCCCAGGAAAGCGGTGGAACTCACTTCACTACAGACACTGCTTTGAGTCCCCTGCTCAGCGCAGTGCAGCCCGGACCTGCTCTCCAAGTCTTGGGAAACTGAGACACTGAGCACTTACTTGGTTCATGGAGGTGCATCAGTCCATGACGGGGTTATTCCCAACACAAAGCCGCTCTCGTACCTCAGTGTTGCCCTGTTGTCCGCTCTTTTTCTCTTTAAAGGCGTCAGGGATGTTTGTCTTGCGTTATTCTTTGTAAATTGTGTGCAATGGGCAGGCCAGCCTCATGGGACTCTGGCGACAGGCCCTCTCAGTGGTAGTGCTGGGTTCATAGCATGGTTCAGGCCCGCACGTCCCCCTGGAAGTGATCCCAGAACAGGCATGTCTGGGTTCCCTGTGTATGGGGACCAGGAGCGGCTCAGGGCTGCAGGGATTATGGGACCCAAATAGAGGACGACGTCGGCTGCCGAGGGCCAGCCCAGTCTTATCAAAGATCGTTGCCATTGCTTTCGAAGGAAAGGCCACTCGTTTCACAGCCTTAGATCCTAGTCATTGCTTCCGCATCTCTGCTGCCTTCTGTTTCCTTTGACAATTGTCACTGGGGAAGTGGACGAAAACCGCCTGTGACGCCCGCCTCGCGCCCATCTGTGGGTGAGCCCGCTGGGTGGGAGGAAAGGCAGCAGGAACGCTGCGCTGAGCTCCCTGAGCACGGGGCGCAGGTCCGCCATCCCAGGGAGTGGGGGAGAACGGGAGGAGGCACTTCGGCCTGCAGGGGGCTTGATTCTTCTGCTCTCGGCCACACCTTCCCGGAGGTAGTCCCCACACAACTGGCAGGAGAGCCTCCTTCCTCCCCTCCTCCCGCCCCCACAGCTGCCTTTGACCTGCTGTGGCTCAGCTCCGACTCGCCTCCTGCTCCATAGTCTCGTAATCCGTCCGCGCCGGATTGTTGTTGGTCGAGCAGCTTTAACTCTCACCAGGGAGGTGAAGAAGTCTCACGTTACCCTACAGGGTTCCCAGAGCCCCACTAGGCCCTAAGTTCTTACTTTGAAACTAAAAAAGAGCGACGGCATAAGACAAATGTGATTATCCATTTCTGCTCCCAACTGTCCATCCCCAGTTAGCTTCTTCGTCAAGTTCTTGAAGGATCTTTTGCACTGAGACTTACCTGAAGTGCCCACTGAGAGTGTGTTTATTTCATTGTTTATCCCCAGTGGTTCTCAGCTGGTGGCAGTCTTGCCCCCTCCCCACACACACACAAACACACACACACACACACACACACCCCAGGACATTTGTGACCGTCACAACACAGGTGCAAGGCTGGGGGGTACTGGAACCTAGTCAGTAGAGGCCGGGGATGCTGCTAACATCCTACAGTCCACAGGATGGCCCCACCACATCTGGCCCCACGTGGCAGAAGTGCTGAGGCTGGGCTGTATGATAGACCCTTGACCTTTCCATCGCAAGGCCTTTAGGCATCGCTGCATTCACAGATGCCTCTTGTACTGTTTCATTTCCTTATAAAACTTTTGGGTAAGAACCATCACTTTCTCCTTGCTCGCATCACGAGAACCTTCACTGGGGCCATTTTCCATAAAGAGAAAGGGTCCACCCTTCTTAAATGTTACGGCTCAGAAAAGCGATACGCAGAGAACAAAGCCGCGGGGAGCTGTAGGAACACGGTTCAAACTTGTTTTAATCCTTTTGGGATCTGTCTATGGGATCAAACAGGGACTGTGATGTTTAAAACAGGACAAAGACTGGGACTTACGTCAGAGAAGACCTGGCCAGGTCCAGTCAGCTCGGCGGAGGATTCCTAGCTGGAGACTCTGTGCCACACACCCTGAGAAGTGACACACGGGCCGCGGGGAGCCTCATGGGGGGCAGTGGGGAAAAGATAACACTGAAAACCCGAACTAGGACATAAGTGTTCTCGTTCCGGGTTCAGAAGAGGGGAGCAGGACTGGAAGGGGTTTGTGGTGGAAGCAGCATTAGAATGTGTCCGATTTGAATGGGTGCGATTTGAGGGGCTGGGCAGGGGGCAGGGGTGGGTGCCCTCTGCCAAGAGTAAATGGACAGTGGGCAGAGCTCTTTCCCATCCACGGGATGCCTTTCTGTCCAGCACTCAGATGCGCTCTCAGCACCTGCCTGGAAGTCTGTCCCTCCCTAATCACGTCTCCCCCCCAGCTCTATTTAAAATAAAAAAATTCTGACTGAGGTTAGGAATTAACCCACTGAGCCACCCAGGCGCCCCTACTTTAGAAATTTTTAAAAAGTATATTAAAGTGTAGGGACGCCTGGGTGGCTCAGTTGGTTAAGCAGCTGCCTTCGGCTCAGGTCATGATCCCAGCGTCCTGGGATCGAGTCCCGCATCGGGCTCCTTGCTCGGCAGGGAGCCTGCTTCTCCCTCTGCCTCTGCCTGCCACTCTGTCTGCCTGTGCTCGCCCTCTCGCTCGCTCTCTCTTTCTGACAAATAAAATAAAAAATCTTTAATTAAAAAAATATATATATATACTAAAGTGTATATTTCTAAGAATGGGGAAGTAAGTCAGAGATGTGTAGATGTTCCCAGAGATGAAGTGTTCGTGTTGTTGTTTTTAACAAAAACAGGTTTTTAACAGAAAAGCCAGCTAAGTCAGCCGATGTCATAGAGCACAGGGAGCCCAGTTAGGAAGTGGCTGTCCCTGTCCAGGCTGAAAGCAATTAAATGGGAATCGGACCAGAGATAGCCAGAGAAGCTTCTTCTGAAGGAGAATGGCTAGCACTGAGATACACAGAAGGGAGGAGGCGGGAGTGGCTGGCAGACAGCGGGTTTGCGGTCTGCAGGAAGGCTGATGCGGAGAGAGGTCCGGTGGCCCTCTGTCCAGCCATGGTAGTTAAAGCCTCAGGACTGAGTGAAGTGGCTGAGCGGAAAAATGAGAGAGGAAAAGAGACCGCTTACATCAGAGTATAAGAAGGAATAAAGTCTACGAAAGCCATTGGATTAGGCAAATAGGAGGTCACTGGTGATTTTCAAGAATGTAGTTTCAAAAGAGCTCTGGGATGGAAACCACAAAGTACAGAAACTTGGAAATGAAGGCAGGGGAAGTACGTAGCTACTCCAATGAGTTTAGTTAAGAGAAATAGGAGAATTGTGTTTCAAAGGTGTCAAGGACGCTTGTAGGCAGAGGAGAAGAGCTGGCAGGAGGAAGATTCCAGAAAAGACAGCCCAGAAATTTGGATGCAGGGCTTAGAGTCCCCCAGGAGGAAAGATACAGGTTCCCCCACAGGTAGGGATGGGGTTGGGAGGATGCAGACACTGATTTTTGAGCAAGGAGGGAGTGGGGCATGGGCAGGGCACGTCAGATGGCCTCAGTTACCCCCATAACATGGGACAGAGCCTTCGGCTGAGAGCGATGGGGTCAGGAGCTGGGGCACGAAGAGTGAGGTTTGATGGTTTCTTGTGGGAGATGCCGAGAAGCCTGGGGTGGAATAAAGACAGTCTGATGCTGGCGGAGCACAGGTGAGGGAACCTTTCATTTGTTGTGGGACCAGTCATTCTAGTTTAAAAAAAAAAGAAAGAAAAAGAAAGTTTCCAGGAACTTTTAGTGTCTTTGTATAAGGAGCAGAGGAATCAGGTGCCGGGTCCATCCAAGGCTGGGGGGTGGCGGCGCGGGGGGGGGAGTGAGGCAGGGGTAGACCGAGCTTCGTGGAACTAGCCCATCATAAATGATGGCGAAGAACACGAAGAACAAGGGACGTGACGCCAGAGTGGAGGGGGTGGCCTGGGGTGGGCGGGTGGGGCCGCTGCCGGCGTCCGCGGGAATGCGAGGGCTGTAGAGGCTTCAGCTCAGAGAAGGGCATTTCCGTGTTGAGATCTTAAAAAAGGAAAATGACGGTTAACTGCTAGAGTCAAAAAAAGGAAAATGACAGTTAACAGCTAGAGTCAAGTTGGTGGGAATGAGAGTTGAGAACTTGAGGTCAGTGACCTGGTAGTTCTGCTCAGAGGCCGGTTGTCAGGGGCGGGGCGGCCGCTGCTGGTGGGTAGCTGCTCGCTTTTTGGGGCGACGAAGTGGAATTAGGTGATGCTGCTGGTTGTACAGCTTGTGACTGTGCTAGAAACCCCTGAACTGTGTCCTTGGAAAGAACTTTTTTATTGAGTTTTTAGTTTTAATTCCAGCGTAGTTAGCCTCCGGTGCTCTGTCAGTTTCAGGTGTCGAGCACAGTGACTCAGCAGTTCTGGGCGCCACTAGTGCTCCCCGAGACCGGCGTGCTGTTCGTCCCCTTCACCTGTCTCGTCCAGTCCCCCACCCATTGCCCCCCAGTGACCATCAGTGTGTTCTCTGTCGTTAAGAGTCTATTCCTTCATTTGTCGGTCTCTCCCTCCCTCCCTCTCTTTTTTTTCCCCTTTGCTCGTTTGTTTCTGAAATTCCCCATGAGTGAAATCCTGTGTCATTTGTCTTTCTCTGACTTCCACTGCTTAGCGTTGTACTCTCTAACTCCAACCACATCATTGCAAACGGCAAGATTTCATTGGTTTTGATGGGAATACTGTTTCACTGTACATCAGTACCGTTTCTTGTTTATCCGTTCATCTGCCAGCGGACACCTGGGCTGCTTCCATAATTTGGCTGTCATAGATAATCCTGCTGTAAGCACAGGGGTGCATGCATCCCTTTGAATTAGCATTTTTGTATTTGGGGAGTAAATACCCAGGAGTGTAATTACCAGACAATAGGGTAGTTCTCTTGCTAACTTTTTTTTTTTTTAAGATTTTTATTTATTTATTTGACAGACAGAGAGATCACAAATAGGCAGAGAGGCAGGCAGAGAGAGAGGAGGAAGCAGGCTCCCCGCTGAGCAGAGAGCCCAATGCGGGGCTCGATCCCAGGACCCTGAGATCATAACCTGACCCGAAGGCAGTGGCTTAACCCACTGAGCCACCCAGGTGCCCCTCTTGCTAATTTTTTGAGGCACCTCCATACTGTCTTCCCCAGTGGCTACACCAGTTTGCATTCCCACCAGCCGTGCACAAGGGTTCCCCTTTCTCCACATCCTCACCAACACCCGTTGTTTCCTGTGTTGCTGATTTCAGCCATTCTGACAGGTGTGAGGTGATCACTCATTGTGGTTTTGATTTGCATTTCCCTGATGATGAATGACGTTGACCATCTTTTCTTGTGTCTCGTGGTCATCTATATGTCTTTGGAGAAATGTCTGTCCATGACTTCTCTCCATTTTTTTTATGGGATTACTTATTATTTAGCTGTTGAGTTGTATAAATTCTTTATGTATTTTGGGTACTAGGCCTTTATCAGCTATGTCATTTGCAAATATCTTTAAAGAGTGAATTCTATGGCATGTGAATTATATCTCAGTTTTCATAAAAATCCCTGAAGTTAGGGAGTGGGGAGGATGATGGGGGAAAGGAAGCAGTGTGAATGTCAACATCCAGGACGATGGCAAGAATGGGTGGGGAACAGCGTTGGGTCAGGTGCTCAGAGGTCTGGGAAGAGTGGAGGTTTCTGTAGGTCAGCGCTAGGTTCATCCTTGTGCCAGTTCCCCTGATACGGCTGTCTGTCCTCCGGAAGCTTCCAGCCTGGTTGGGCAGGGAGCTAACATCCATGGCACAGTTTGAATAATCGGAAATGACAAGGTGGTGGGGTGGTGACAGCAGAAGCAGAGAAGGAACCCGATCAGCAGAGACACCTAGAGAAGAGCGACGGAATGTGGGACCCGAGCCTTTGAAGTGTTGACATTCGCTTCCCTAATAGCCGGTGGCAGAGCGCACCTCCTTTGAACCTAGGCGGAATTCTGCCCACTTCCCCAGCTCAAGTCTCGCCTCCCTGCCTCCAGTCTGGCTGTCACCAGGCTCGTCTTTGGGACTTGATCCCTCTGGGGGCTTGACTGTCACTTCTGTTGCTTCCAGGTGGGGCTGGTGTACATGTTCAACCTCATCGTGGGCACAGGTGCGCTCACCATGCCCAAGGCCTTTGCCACTGCGGGGTGGCTGGTCAGCCTGGTCCTGCTGGTGTTCCTGGGCTTCATGAGGTAAGAGGCTGGCACACAGTGGGGGAGGTGGGGAGTAGTGGGAGAAGCCTGCCCAGGGAGCCCTGACTTCTCTTCATTAACACGAGGAGGCGTGCCTGTGGGGGCAGGCAGATGTCCCCGGTGAATCCCAACCAGGGTGGCCCAGCAACGGGAAAGGAGACACAAAGGTCTCCAGGGCTCGTGCTAGCAGAACAATCACACAACCTGATCATTAAGAGTCCAGACGTCTGACTAGGCTTTGGAATGTTTCACATGATGCTCGCATTGCTTCCCCAGCTGGTTGACTGCCCCGGTTGTATACTTTCTAAATGGTATTAATTTTTGCTCTCCAAGAAAATGCCACCTAGCCCCAGAAAAAGAATGTCTGCGGTGATAAGGGAAGTCGGTGTGGAATTTAGAACTTGCTTAAAGCAGTCCACGGAGTCGGTGGCAAACACATAGATGCACACGTAATCAGTGGTTAGCCTTACCTCGTGCCTGGCAGCAAACAGGTGCCCAGAGCCTTCCCAGCCTTTCAGGGGCTCCTGCTCCTTGAGCCGCGTATGTGGGGTCCTCCGGCTGTGCTCCCCAGAGGGGAGAGCCTACTTGAGTTTCAGGGATTCTGAGTGGAAGTGGGGATTCATTCAGCAAGTACCCTGGGCCCGTAAGGGATTTAGGACTATATGTTTCCAGGTACGAATCCATGAGCTGCCAGAAAGAGGCGGGGGAACACCTGGAAACACCCCCCAGGGGCTCGTCCCCTGGGAGAGGCGACACCAGGCACTGTTTTTAGGTGAGCAGAACAAAGATCACTGCTCTCAAGAGTTTTTTCTCTCTCTGTGGGGAGATGTAAGGAGTGGAGATAGTAAGAGAATTGTAGAGTGAGTTGGAAGGTGATGGGTGATGTGGAAAAAACCCTACAAAGCTTGGCGGGGTGAGGCTCGGGAGGTGGGGGCCATGGCAGTTTTGGGCAGGGTCGATGGTCACAGAGGGCAGCAGTTTGGCAGACGGGAAGGAGGAAGGAGGGGTACTTTGGGAAGGATGACACACGGGCTATAGTTGAAGCCAATGAGGACCTCGAAGAGGCTGAGTGGGATAGGAGAACACCCACATTTCTCTATTCCTTCACCCCATTTCTTTTGGGAGTTTTGTGGCTATTCTTGGGGTACTGTTGGCTCATTACGTCCTGCGGGTCCTGGCAGCCAAGAGCCCTAGAAGTCCTTGTCCTTCTGTGGCTCTGGTGTCCCCTTTAAAGGACCTTCAGCACAGGCAGCCATCTGAATGGGAAGTGATTATTGGGGGCCCCCAGGTAGGGCCTGCCATGTCCCTCCCTACTCAACCCATTAATATTTGAACATGATCGATGAGTTGGCTTCGTGCAACCACGAGAAGCCTCTTTATGCCTTAACTAAGATTGATTCTAGTTTTACTTGCAAAAAAAAAAAAAAAAAAAAAGGAAAATCTAAAGTCCTTAAAATGCTCACTGAAGCAAGATAATGAAAAACCTTTCTAGAAGGTGCCAAGGCACTGGAATGGGAGTTTCAGAGCCAGCTGCCCTCCAGCCCCCAAGATGGAGCGGGTGCAGGCTGAGCAGTCGGGCTGAGCGGTCAGCGTGCGGCAGGTGAGGGAGCTCGAGGAGGGCTGGGCTGAAGTCTCGAGAAGGAGACCGTGCTGCCGGGGTTCGGCAGAGAGGGACGCAGTCTACGGACAGCAGCTCTGCTGACTGGATCCCCGCGCTCTCCGGCTGACGTCTGGGCCTCTCCAGCTTCGCTGAGAGGGAGAGTGAAGACAGCTTTTCACTCCAGTGTGATCCCTCAACTGTCTGCTGCCATATCCCAGTGTCCCTTTTAGTTCAAGCCATAAAAATGCAAGCTTACTTTTACATTATCTAGATTATGAGGAAAGTAAAGGTACTACCAAAAAAGGAAGGAAGGAAACATGGAAACACATTCTGGAGCCAAATGTCCCTTTTCCGTTACCCACGCTTGTGCTCCATCTGTTAGTGCCTGTCATTGGGAGCTGACCACTCTCTGGGTCCCAGCAAGGAGCAGTGAGAGCTGCCCGCCGCCCTGAAGCTTTCAGAAGCCCCCGTGAATCGGCCTCCTCCCCGCTCTGCCCCCAGCAGGCCCCTTCTTGGTGTGTGGTATCGCATCGCCCCACACCCCCCTTCCCCCAGGCTCACACTCTACCCCTCCAACCCTGTTGCTCACCCCTCTCTCCTGGGCATCCGGTCACATTCTGAATGTAGGCAGGGCCATCCAGGCAAGCGCACCCGGTGTCACATGCACACACGTTTTATCAGGTCGGGTGCATCTAACAGTTCCCCAGGGAACGGCTCTCAGAAGAGAGAACGCTCTGGGCTTGCTGGTCTGGTCAGGTCTTAAAATGGTTTTTCCTGTTTCCTTGTACCACCCCCAACCCCTACCTGCCTTTGGCAATCCCGTGGGGCCCCGCCTGCAGCTTCCTGACGACTACCTTTGTGGTAGAGGCCATGGCGGCAGCCAACGCCCAGCTCCACTGGAAGAGGATGGAGAACCACCAGGTGTGTGTGTCGTCCTTGTCTCCGGCGGTGCCTGGGTCCCGTCGTGTGCCAGAACGGGCAGCCACGGGGGCCCAGTTCTTTCCCTCCCAGCAGACTGCAGGCTCGGGTCCCCAGCACCACTCCAAGACCCTTGTCCCGGAGCCGAGGCTTGACAGCCACATAGCTTAGCGAAAAGATGCGGCCTCTGCTCTCAGCATCATGTCGTGGGTCCCTTGAGCCCTCACCTTGAGCTCGCTCATCATTCTGAACCCCAGAACTGTGCTGTGGCTTCAGGTCTGACATCTGAGTGTCCGCACGTCCTAGCGTGGTGGCGCGGAGGTGCTGAGGGGGCCCCGGTCAGATACCTTCTGGAAAGAAAGAACAAAGGAAATGGGTTCTGCAGTTTTCCATGGGTTTTCTGGAGTGTTCTATGTGCCCCTCCCCCTTCTCCCTTGTTTGTTCCCCCTCCCCGCCCCACCCCTCCTAGGAGGAGGAAGATGACGACTCTTCCATGGCCTCCGACAGTGATGTCCTTGTCCAGGACAACTATGAGCGAGCAGAGAAACGGCCCATCCTGTCAGTGCGTAAGTCTGGGGGTTCCGGACAGGCTGGCACCGCCCTCTGGCCCAGGGTTCCCTTTCTTCATAGAGAGGACAGGGAGTCTCTGCACAGACCCTCTGGCCAGAGCACGAGCCTGGGGTGCAGGCTTCACCCTGCTGGCTCCCCCACTTACTGACGTTTGCAGCTTGGGCAGGTTACTTACCTCAGCGCCCGGAGCTCGAATAAATGTGGGGTGGCTCACTTCGTCCTCCTGTCCCACTGTGGTCCCCTCCCCGGTGCCGTCCAGCAAGTCAGGGCCAGGTGTCCCAGCTCCAGCCCCCCCAACCCCCCACCCATAGCAAGCATCCCTGGGATCCCTTTCTGTAGACTGTCTTAAAATATTTCAAGTAGGAGACATGAGAAGTTTTCACAAGAATTTGAAATGCTTCAGGATTTCCTTACTCTGGAAATTTAGTGAGCTCAGCACCTCCTCTGGGAGCTTTTCCGAATGAAAACCGCTTCTTCTTCCTTGTCTGTTTGGCTCCACAGAGAGACGTGGATCTCTGAACCTTTTTGAAATCACAGACCGGGTGGAAATGGGACAGATGGCCTCCATGTTCTTCAATAAAGGTATGAGTTCTTTCTCAAGGTGGGGCGAGGGCAAAGCTTGGAGGGGGGGTGCTTCCCGACAGACCTTGACAGCTAGGGGTGGGGCAGGGAGCCGAGGAGCTGACCGTCTGCCGGCGCGCAAGAGGCCGGAACCACTCACCTTGTTTTCCTACGTCCCGCCCCGTTCATCAGCGCTAGGAGGAGAGGCGGCGACTAGGCTCCTCCTGCTCGTAGAGGTCAGGAATCCTGAGCAGCTTCTCAAGGAGGGAACCCGGTGGAGCCAGCTGGCAGTTTTGTGCCTCTTGCTTGACTGCTTCTGACTTGTCTCCCTTTTCTTGCGGACGATTCCGGCCGGGGCACGGCAGGGCCGGCACCTCTGACCATGGTAGCACCGTGCCCTCCCCTGTGTGTGCGTAGTACCTGTCTCTCGCTCTCATTTTCCATCTCATGTGCCCTGGTGGCCAGCAGAGGGCACAAGGAGTCCATGCGCAGGTTGCTGTCTGGGCATCGAGTGTCTAACTAGGAGCCCTCGCCATCCTACCTGCTCCTTAGCGGCATGGCGTGCGGCTGAGAAGGTCCCCCTGCCCCAGCTCTGATGTTTAGTGACAATGCTGTGTACCTCCGCGGCAAATGTTGTTCTTTGGGAAGATGAGCTGTTTAAGAGCTTAGCTTCTTAGTGCCCAAACCTGCCCGTTTCCCCTTCACAGACAGACGGACCGATCTCAGTAAATCCTCATCTCTGTGAGGGTCTTCTCTTTGGGAGGTTTTCTTCCCCTTTGTCACAGCCCCTTGTTTGCAAGGGTGGCATCTCCCCTGGTTCTTTCTAGTCTTGAATGTGACTGCAGTAACTTGGAGCCTGGGGGACCGTAGAAACCAGAGTCTTCCGGACCGCTTCTCAGGACATTAAGCATTTGGTTTATCACCCATCCAGTCCGGAAGAGAATGATCATCAGCAAAGACAGGGTTTGGGTCCCACCCTTCCTACCAGCCTCACAGAGGGTTCCAGAATCCATGAAGACCAGATTGGTTGTGTGCAGCCTGTCCGTGTTTTTCCTCTCTCCCTATCTCATTAGATGAAGATAAGAGCATAAACATTTCCTCCTGGCAGCCGCACGCAGTCCCCCTCCAAATGTGGGCTTTGGAAGGAAGACGTACATTGGAGAGAGGACATACAGCTTTGAAACCACCTTTCCGATTAGCGTGTTTTACAGTCTGCCCCGATTTCTTTCTTTTCTTTTTTTTTTTTTTAAAGATTTTATTTATTTGACAGAGAGAGACCGTGAGAGAGGGAACACAAGTGGCGGGGGTTGGGGTTGGGGTGGAGAAGCAGACTCCCTGCTGAGCAGGAAGCCTGATGCGGACTGGATCCCAGGACCCTGGGATCACGACCTGAGCCAAAGGCAGACGCTTAACAACTGAGCCACCCAAGTGCCCCCAGTCTGCCCTGATTTCTTTAACAATTCTGGAAACCAGTGGGTTTTTGTTTTGTTGGGGTTTTTTTTCTCCCCTTACAGACTAGACTTCTAGTTCACCCAAATCTAATAAAAAAGGAGCACACTTGTACAAGAGTAGCCTCACCTTTGGGACACCTTCTCTGCTGAGGGTTTCCCACACCCGGCACTGTTGACATCTGGCTCATTCTTTGTCGTGGGGCCTGTCCTGTGTGTTGCGGGAGGCCGAGCATTATGAGCCTCCGCCCATTAGGTGCCCGTAGCACCTCCCCATCGTGACAGCCAGGACGTCCTCAGATGTTGTCAGATGCCCCTAATGGGGGTGGCGAGGCAGAGTCACTCTCAGGTGAAACCCACCACTCTGCCCTACTCCTAAGTCGAGGGTCCTTCTCTTCGGAAGGACTGCCACCCTCCCCACCAGGCCCTCTGGGGTCCCGGCTCACTTCTTGTGACTAGCAGTGCCAGGCGGCGTCATTGCTGTCTTCTCAGGAAGCTCATTGATCCTCCCGTTTTGTGTCTAGTCATGAAATTTATTGATCAGGGAGGGCCAATGGCAGTTTATAAACAGAGCTGACCCTGCAGTCACAGGGGAGGGGAGGGTGCGTGGGTAGGGGACAGTGCCTCGCTGCCGGGAGCATTGGCGTCAGAGCAGAAAGACAAGCTGGGCACAGGTCGTACCTGGGACCTGGGGGGTGAGTGGTAGCCCGACTCCAGGGAACACTGAGCTCAGACATCGGTAGTATCTGAGGCCCTCTGGGGTTCTCGCAAGAACCGTATTTTCCTTGTCTTTTTTCCCTCAGACTCCTCGGAGCAGAGCTGACCTCAAATAGCCTAGAAGGAACATGTCCCCAGCTTTCCCCTTGGGGACCCTAGAGGCTCTTCTGAGCCACCAGGATTAGAAGGGACCTGTCACTTCATTTTTCTTTCTGTTCTCAGAGAAGCCAGGAGCTTGAGACCCGTGACATCAAACACAAGCAGTCAGTCTGAACAGGAGTTTGAGACAGGCTGTCTGTGGCCATGACCCTGAGGTTGTAGGGCCTGGACGCTTTTTTCAGAGCTGTTACACCTGGTCTTTAAAGCTGGAATCACAGATGGAATTTAGCACAGGCGGAATCCTCACTGTACAGGACGGGAGACGGTCAGGCACTGGCCGAGGCCAGGAAGCGAGGTCGGTGGCACTGGGGCTGGAGCCAGTGTCTCCAGCACCTGGGTCTGACCCCACTGGAGGGAGAAGGGAGCCGGGTTCGCTTCCACGGTCACCTTCCAAAGGCAGCATCCTCCCTGGCAAACGTTCTGACCATGAGCTCGTCTTGAGCGCCCCCGCCTGCTGCCCCCTCAGTCACCAGCACCCCAGTCCCACTCGGGGCTTGGTGATCCGTCAGACCCCGAATGAGGCACTTAGTCTTTGGAAATCAGGGGCTTTTACCCTCTTGATTTCAGCTTCAAAAGCTGAACCATTTTTGGTTCTCTTTGCTTTTCAGGGCCTCAGTACCAGCCTTTCTTGTAGAGTCCTGGGTGGCTGTGAACAGGGCCCGGGCCCAGGCACCCTCGGGCTCAGGCTCCCGACTCAGGGTCTTACTCCTCCTCCTGCCCAGGCAGCCTGTCCCAAGCGTGAAGGCCCCTCCGACCCTCCCCAGCCAGCCCCCTGCCTCACGCTGCCCTGTACCTGCCCGAGTTTGGAGCCTCTGAGGACTCCAGCTGCACTTCGCCGCTCTGAGGTGACCATCACGGGCGGCCATGTGTCCCGCCACATCACGGTGGAGCCAGCCAGAGCAGACCCGGGACTTAGTTGTTTTCTTTGTGTAGGAAGTAAACAGCCTTGGGGCACCTGGGTGGCTCAGGCCATGATCCCAGGGTCCTGGGATCGAGACCCGCATCGGGCTCCCTGCTCGGCGGGAAGCCTGCTTCTCCCACTCCTACTCCCCCTGCTTGTGTTCCCGCTCTCTCTCTCTGTCAGATAAATAAGTAAAATCTTAAAAAAAAAAAAAAAAAAGAAAGAAAGAAAGTAAGAAAGGAGCGGTGTGGAAGAGGTGGAGGCCTGACTGGCAGGAAGGAACCCAGGCGCCTCTGTGGCTCCCTGACGGTGACTCTGTTGCTTTCAGTGGGGGTCAACTTGTTCTATTTCTGCATCATCACGTACCTGTACGGGGATTTGGCCATCTACGCTGCCGCCGTGCCCTTCTCCCTGATGCAGGTGACCTGGTGAGTGCCCCCCCAACACACACACTGGCTGTAGCCAGACATCCTTCCTCGACCAGTCAGGGCGGAGTTTCCGGTAGAAGCACAGCGCCGAGCAAACATGCTGGCATCGAAGGCATGGAGAGGCCCGAGGCCCTTTTCTGTCCTTTGCAAACTCGCCCTACACCGCTGTCCCCGTCCCTGCCCTCTGGCGAAGATGATTTGGGGACTGGTGCCACAGGAACCCACAGCACCTGCCCCAGGACAGGAGACTGTGACTCCTGGCGAGTGAGGTGGGTGGCCCAGGAGCAGCTGCAGGGGGCGCGGAGGCTCAGTAACGTCCCATCCTGTCTGCTTCCCACTGAGCAGGGCCACACTGAGCCACTCTTCTCTTTACCAGCAGCGCCACTAGTAATGAATCCTGTGGTGTGGAGGCCGACAGCAAGCACAACGACACAGACCCATGCTGGGGGCCGCTGCGCCGTGTGGACGCCTACCGCATCTACCTGGTGAGTGGCCTCGCCTTGACGCCTGCCCAGCCGGGCTGGCCGGGGGCCTTGGGACTCTACTCCCCGATCGAAGCGTCTCCCAGTACTCCCGAAGAGACTCCCAGGAGAGTCTCCCCAGCGTCACGCTCTGGCCAGTTGCTGGGGCCGTGGTCCTGGGCAGAAACCGCGTCACGTTACTGAGACCATCGCTGCGGGCCCAGTCACCCGTGGCTTGGGGTTGGCCTTCAAGTCATTGCCAGCTGCTGGCTGTGAACTCTCGTAAACTGAGCTCGGGGTGCGAGGGGCACCCTTAGCACAGCTCTTTAGGAGTGTCGGAATGAATTTCCTGGAGACTCACCATATTCCGACCTTACTCCCGGCCAGCCTAAGAGCATATGGGAGATGCCGGGCTTCCTGACTGGGCAGGCAGGACGGAGCCATCTTACGGTTGGCCCTGAGCGCACACAGGCTCTCCGGATGGGGAAGGAGCAGCCCGGCTCTGTCCCTGTCTCCCCTCCTCCCCGCAGGCGGGGGAAGATGAATCTCCAGGCTGTTCTCGACTGCTTTGTGCCAGGGGCAGGAGGGGTGGGTTGGAGCTGGAGACGGTGCCAGCCGGGTCTTGGGTAATAAGACCCAAAGCCGAGGCTGTTATTTATCTCTGCCTGCTGTGTGCGCGACTCAGAAACGCTCCCCTCGCCCTTTTGCAGCATCTATTAATATTTTCTGCCTCTTCTTGGTCCTCCTCAGCCCTGACACAGATTTAGGTGTGCGAAGTGACACACAGTTTGACACGTGGCCACTTAGCTGCTGTGGAGGGGAGGCAGGGTTCGGGAGAGAGCCGAGCCTTTCGGGGAGTTGGCCTCTGGACTTAATTATCCCCATCCTGGGAAAGGTTTCTTTCTGCGGGCCCTGCCAGCTGTGCTCGGGGTCACAGTTTGTTAACCCAGGGCCACCGGAGGGTGGTTTTGCCTTCCCAGTCCCACCCTGTGGCCCTGCTGAAGCCAGCCTGTGGCCCAAGCCTGGGCAGAGACTGGTTTTCTTCTCTTGCATTGCCGGAGCGGTCGGATGGTCCGGTTTTTGTCTTGCGTGTTCACCTGTGACCAGAAACTTGTCTTTTAGTAGAATCTCATCTCAAATCTCCCCACCACAGGTCTGGTGGGAATTTGGTGGCAAGTTAATTCCCTGGTGCAGTTCCCCACTTCCCCCCCGACCCCAGCCTATGGAGGGGCAGCCAGGAGGGCAGCACAGCTGGGGCCCATTAGCCTCTCAGCATTTCAACAGTCATTGATAAAATTAGCAAAAGTATCAGTGACAGTTAATGACCCACCTCGATCTCTAGCTGACAGAAGGAGGACACGGAGGAAGGGGTGCAAGGGGCTCAGCACAGACACAGGTGCATGTCCAGGGCAGAGGGACCTGCCAGAGCAACCAGACCTCTTTCTAGGAGAGGCTGTTCGGGTCTGTGCCAAATCTGCCTGGTGCATCCCCTCCCCAGGAAGACAGATGCCCGGTACTAGGAATATTGGCCGCTGCCATTTGCCTGGTAGATTATTCAGAAGCATGGTTATTGCTTTATTCAATTGTTCCTTCGCTTATTCCTGTAAACCTTCCATGGGAGGGGAGCCTCCCTCCCTGCATCTCGGTGGGTCCCTGGCGAACAGAAGGAGCCATTCAGGAAAGCAGACAGATATTAATTACTGCTGTCATGGTTCGAATATTGCACTTAGAACTCCTAGGGCTGACTGCCGCCCGGCCTGCGAAAGCTGCAGAGATGGGAAGGGTGAGAGAAGTAGAGCCTGTTCTCGCTGGGTGGTGGGCCCCCTCCCCTACCTCCCGGTCCGCCGCTGGGGGCTACGTCGGACGCGGCAAGGGTTCTGTCGCGATGTGCTCTTCTGCCTGGTCTGGAGGAATTTAAGGCAGACGGACCTCCACATTTTCTCAGGAGTTACTCTACACCGTCGCATGCGGCTCCCGGGGTCTGTGGCTTCCGCCCCTCCATGCTGGGCGCCAGGCGTCCGCCCGCAAACCTCCCCCCATCAGGGAGCTGGGAGGGATTGGCGAAAGTGGAGGTTCCCTTCCTTGGTCCTGAGCTCTGCGTCGCGGGTGGTGGGCATCCTCCCCTCCCACATCTGACCCGCAGGGCTCAGCCGAAGGTCTGCATTCCATCCGGTGGCCTCTTCAGATTAAGGAGGAGGGTTGTACTTCTCTCCCCACCCCTCAGTCGTTCACATTCAGAAGATTGTTGGTCCCTTCTAGAGACTCCCGCTGCACCTATTTCTACCCGCAGTTTCTGATTTTGCAGGCAGCGAGACTTCGCCAAAATATGGGGCAAGGCGGCAGGCAGCTTTAAAGCCCCTCAGCCCGTGCACACCGTATCCTTGTCTCAGGTGGACAGCAGGCGTGTTTCGGGCCCCGTAATAACCATCTCTTCATAGCTATTTTGGGACAGTACATTCCAGGGAATAAAGATACAGGCTTTTATTTTGTGGTTTCCAGAAAGTCGTCTGGAAACAGTCCTTTCTGTGTCTTCCCAGAATGCTACTGAAATGCACACATAGAATGAGAATATTTGGGGTATTAACTATTACCAGAGGCCAGCCTGTGCATTGCATCATGATAGGAAGGGAGCTTTCTCCCACCAGCAGCTACCGGTCACCTCCCAAAGCCCTTGACCTTAACAGATGGAAAATTCCTCCTCCCCTCCACCCTTCGACCTCCGTCCACAGCCTGTGATTGCCAGTGCGGCTGATGTGAGTCAGCCTCCCCCTCTCCTGCCTTGGAGTAGCCACAGAGTGGGGCGCTAGGAGGCAGGGGTCCCGTGAGTCATACGTGTTTTCCAGAGCCGTCCCCACAAGCCACTGCAGCTGGAACCAGCAGTGACCTGGGCCCTGGCCACAGCCCATGAGAATTAACATCAAGACCCGCCGTCAGCTGGCCTTGGATTCTCAGCACCCCACCAGCCACCCCTCCTGCTCCTTTGAAGGATCTGTGGGAAAGAGTTGGGGCATGTGGGAAACTGTGGGGTCCCCCACCTCTTTCAAACCAGTAACCTTGCCTCCAGGCTGGGGGAATGTCTTAGGACTCTTTTTGCAGAGCTTCTCTGGCTTTGCTGCAAAACAAAGTCAGAACTGAGCCCTTGGCTCTCTCCTGTGCTGTGGGAAGGAACCACAGACCAGTGGCAAAGTCGTGCTAGGCTTGTACATAAATCTGTTCCGTCCAGGAATCCCACCATCCCGAGTGTCTGGGAAGCAGGGCATGTGCCGCTGGTCCCTGAAGTCCAGGGCCCTGCCAAGTACTCGGTTCACTTCCTCTCCCAGCCGTGCCTCCCACCCTGTCCTTCACCCACTCCCCCGCCCAGGGCCTAGCCCTGTCCCTCCTGCCACCCCTAGAGTGTCAGAGGGAAGCCCTGGGCCGTAGTGGGACTTCCTGAGGGCCAAAAACAACTCCCAGTGTGCAGGAGCAGCTGTGGCCTCTTACAGGTGGACAGATGCTGCTGGGTCACTGGCAGCCCAGCAGGCACCGGCCAGGCAGAGCCGGGAGTGCAGATGGCAGAGCCGGGAGTGTAGAGCAGAGCTCATCCTGGCTGGAGACTCAGCCACAAAGTGACGGTATGGAGCGGGGCCCCTCGTGGGCTGCCTTGGGACAGGACAAGGTCACCCTGGCTTGCCATCCTGCCTTGACACATGAGCCGGAGATCCACCTCCAGGGCCTGAGTGGCCCCAGGGGAGAGAGGGCAGCCTGCTGGGCATCCCCTTGAAGAAGTGGGGTGTGTGTTGGGGGCTGCGGGCGAGTTTAGGGCATTCTGTCTGCTGGGCTCTTCCAACAGGCGTAGGGTGATCCAATTTGGGCTCAGGTAGCATTGGAATAGGCCTTCCTAGGCTCTCACCGGGAGTCCCAGTTTTTCCCTCTGCCAGCAAGTCCGGCTTTCTGACTCGGTCTCAGCTTGGCCTTACGCACCAGTACTTGTCTTTGTCGCCGGTAGTGTGTAAAACGGCATGCAGTCCCTTTTTTAAAACCCAGGGGTCTCTTCCTGAAATGGGTAAATGTCCCTTTGTAAGGAGCTAGAGGGGAGAGTGACGCACCTGCTGGGCTGTGCCAGGCCTCGACCAGCCCTTCCTATGGCGGCTTTGCGTGGGAGAAACGCGTTAGCGCGCACTTTCTCCTTTCCGGCTGGGTCCTCCCGGCTGCACAGTAAGGCCCGTGGTGTCCTCCCACTTCACAGCAGAGAAAACTGAGACTTGAGGGCTGCAGCGTATACCCCGGGTCCCAGGGCCACGGCAGGGACAGGAGCCTGGCCCCCCGGGGCGGGGGTGTTCCTATCCTTGTACTCTGGCCATGATAACAGACCCTGCTGGTGAGGCCCGAGAGAAGGGGCAGGTCACGCCCGGTCATCGGCCCTCAGGGCTTGATGTTTGCAGAGGGGCGGGGGTGACGCTGCCCAAGGATGGTATCCATTCAGCGGTCCGTGTCCACATTCCTGCCCGTCTGCTCTATGGGTTTGCAGTCTGTCTTGCTGCCCCTCGCTCCTGGAGAGTGGGGCGACTTCTCACATTCACTCAAGGAGCGCTAGCGTTGGACGTGTCTTCCCAAGGACGTCTCCTGTCCCTCCCACAGTCCCTCTCTGTGTTCTTCCAGCGTCAGCCACTGTGCCCTGGGGCTGTGGCATCTGCTAATAAGTGGGTCACCACTGCCATCACTTGAATATTTATTCTTACCAATTCTGGGGCAGGAGGTGGCCTAGAGGCCTTCAGGACCAGCGAGGAGGGAAACTTAGTGTGGCACAACAAGGCTGAGCAGCCACAGTGACTTGACAGGACGTGGGGACTCTCGGGAGCACTGCTGCACGCCTCCAGAGGCACTGCCGGCTGTCCCAGAGCACAATTCCAGTAGGACACGCGTGGACGCTGCCCCTGGATTTGCCACTGTCGGGAACCTGGAGTGGAAGGCAGCAGCAGTTAGCTAGGAAGGGTGGCCCAAGAGGGCTTGTGGGAACTGACGGGGCCAACGAGCTGTCTCTGTGCAGGGCTTGTGGGCTGGCTCCATCTGGAAGCGGAGAGCAGGGCCCTAAGCCCACTATTGGCCTGATGGCAGTTTCCCTACTCTGGGCCACCCTGCCCTATCTGACATACGTGAGTCGGGACCCAGTAAGGGGCTGGGAGGAGACTCCTGGCTGCGTGGGCTTGCTTACAGGGTCTGGAACATCAAAGTGCGCCCTTCGTAAGGTGGCGGCCTACCAGGGAAGCCCATCTTTTTTTCTTCCCCTTCATCCGCACAATGTGTTCCTTGTCAGCTCCCCTTTGCTCAGTCTGGATGCTCAGAAAGGTCCCATTTTTCTTGGTCTCTCTTTTTCCCCACTCATAGGAAGATGCCAGTCGCACTGGGCAGTCACAGCAGGTGCAGGGGGTGGGGTAGCTCTCGTGACCCATGCCTGGCCAGCCTGGGAGCTTGGTGTGGCGGGGTGGGGAGGGGATGCAGACCTGCGGTGTCTTCAGCCAGCTGCGCAGAGTGTCCTCCTGAGCCTTTCCCGCTCGTGCTGAGCCTCTGCCTTCAACCCATGATCCTGGGTCTCGAGGACGAATCATTTCTGCCCGATGCCGCAAAAACGCGTGGGCCCACTCCCCCGACAAGAGCTGGGTCTCTGACGTTGAGAGAATGCTAACTTCAAACAGGCACCATGCTCACCCTGAAGTGACTGACTTGAAAGGATTAGCTTGTCTCTCCTTTTCAAGGAAATCAATAGTACAGGGACAGGCGTGTGTTTTCTTTTCTTTTTTTTTTTCCCCCCCTAGGGAGTTGTCTATATATTTCATCCCAGGGATGGCTTCTTGGTTTTTGGTGTGCTTTCCATCCCCCCGCCCAGCCCTTTCTAAATGAAATTCAGATTGCTTGGTCACTCACTCCAGCACTGCGGTTTGTCTCTCTAGCTCCTGCCAAGGGTCCTCGTGAGCCCCCAGCCCCCCC